>JBAIZL010000001.1:204101840-204136840 GCA_036971475.1 Prosapia bicincta | reverse complement strand
TTAAATACAAGGTGATTTATGTTTTCAAGCTAATCGTCGACCTAATTATAACCTTGTTAGGTTATGTAGGCTGCGCAGTTTGACACTACCCTTGACTTGACCACCTCCACACTTTGACCAATGAGTTAGGGTGGTTTTTAATATTTAATAACTACCTTGCGCAGTTCGACTCCAGTTCTGGATGAACATTTGGAGAACAGTTTGTTGTCTCTTAATATGAAAAACACACAAGATCACTATGGAATTAACTTGATTTTTATACTTGTTAGACTAGTTGAAGTAGACATGGAAGCCTAAATCTATTTATATTTATACCAAAATATGTTTACGCCAAAACAGTTTAAACACTTACTGAAGAAAGTTTTGGCAGCAAGGTAGGAAGCAACATTTGCCCCTCCTCTTTTGAACGTTACCTGTCATCTCTTGTTTTCGTCACGTGCCTAACCTTTTTTTTCAAGTTACCTTACAAAGACTTATTATTTACTACACATTTACATCTTACATTTTCTAATGTTATTGTAGTCGTCACAGACATTTAAATTCTAAAGGTTTACACAAAATTAAACCAATGTTATTATTTTCAGTCATGAAGAAACGTTTAGTAGTTATTTTGGACTACTTTAAACAGCCCTCTTTGTTGTAAACAATTTCATACGAGTAACAAAATGATAACACAACAAATAATTGAATTGGTTTAATACGTGATCCAGAAGATTTGTAGAGCTAAAGAAGTTTTCCCAAGAAGGTAGCAGGGAAGCAACCTTTAAAGTTAGAAATAATTGGCTTTTTCAATAAGCACACGGATTGGCAATACTCAGTTGCATATAAATTGATTTTACCCAGAAAGTCAAGGCGACTTCGAAATGCATGGAAATTTTAAATTAGATTCCGTCGCAATGAATAATTCCGTATATTTTAATGCCGAAGAATACTAATGTATTCAAATACGATTATCACATAAACTGTCAAGTTGTAAGATGTCTTGAAATATTTAATAAAATTGACGTAGAATTGAATTATCTTTCTAGATGATGCAAACAGAATATTTAAAAGGTTAATTTACTGAATATGTTTCTTAGTATGACGCTGTGAAATAGGTTAATCTGTCAACTTTTTTATGTCTGGTAGATAAGTCCTAGACTATGTAGGCATTAATACGCTGTCCGATATTACTATTGTATTTACTCTTAAGATTACTACATGTACCATTTTGTTTATACGCTGTATCATCATTACTGCATACTAGTATATAATAATTTTACCTATGCTTATGCTTATGGTCGAAGTAGATGGCTTGTAATGGTGCATTAATCGAGTGGCGTCTAAAGCAAGATGTCTGGGAGCCAGTGATATGTAAGAGATGATTACACATATTTGCAAGAGTTCCTTTATACACAGTAAAAGCTCTAATATCCGACATCCTCGGCATCACCATGTTGCCGGTTATCAAAATATCCGGATAATAGAACCTAACCTATATAGGATATATACAGTACGTACTGTGCACAACCTTATGCTACCCACCAAGGAAAATTGAATTCCTTACTTTCCAAATTTGTTTGTATCCAGTTACTGTATTTCCGAACGTGTTATTAAAAACAACTCTAAGGCGCACAATTTATAAGAAATGTTTGATGAAAGAAAAGAACTTTATCGCTAAACATTTTTCATTCATACAACGTTAAAATAAGCCTACTCTAATATACATAACTGTACAAAGACTAATTTTATATTGTTTTAAATGTTTTAATGATTTTAAAAGTAACACAAAAGACCTTTTTTTTGAATGAAGCATATGCAGCTGCAAAACATCCTGAGCCGAATAGCATATCACTTTCAACAAACGTTAACAGCTCCAGGATTACGCCATGAAACGTTTACTTTTTCATCAACTATTTCTTGGTTAGGTTAGGTGGCATCTGTTTTTACTCTATTTCGGATGAGTCATATCTTGTACCTACAAATGAGGCATTAATAAGAAAGCTTTTATTGTAACACAAAAGCTGCGAAGTGATTCAGATCGAAAAATCGACTGCATGTAACTCGGAATATGGCAATACTCTACTGCTCATTATTTAAAAACATTTAAAGAACAAGTGTTTCTATATCGGGGGGATAATACAGGGATTAATGTAAGGAAAGCAAAATACCTTATAATAGTAAACCGTTATTAGTTGTCTGTTTTATATATATATATATAGATTTTTTGGACTAGGAGACTGACAGACTTACCTTGGTAAGAGTCCACTCTGTAGTCTTGAAATAGAAACACATAAAAGCACTTAACCAATGATATATTTCAACCACACAGTGGTCTTTGTCAATCAAAAAGAAAACACAAAAAGAAATATGAGAGAATGAAATAAAATAAATATCATCCAACCAAAACTAACCTAGATAAATAAATAAATAAATATATATATATATATATATATATATATATATATATGCATTCTTGTGTATTAAAGACCTAAGTCAAAATACAAATACAAGAATTATAATTGAATTTACAATTCAAAGCTTTTCGTTGGCTAACAGTACCAGCATCATCAGGCATATTAAACAATTCAAATGATGACAAATGATTCAATTCAACCAATTCAATTGTTTAATATCCCTGATGATGTTGGTACTGTTAGCCAACGAAAAGCTTTGAATTGTTAATTCAATTATAATTTTTGTATTTGTAATTTGACTTAGTTCTTTATATATATATATATATATATATATATATATATATATATATATATATATATATATATATATAACGGGCATATTCGTAAAGTATAGGCCTATATATGAAAGCATATATAAAAATCAAGTAAATTCGTACTTTGGTCAACAGAGTAAAATTTTATTTTATTTACGTTTTATTTACGTTTTATTTTATAATTACAAATAATATAAATATGTATATACATATGACGGAATCAGAATTTACTTGAAATTTTCCATTACCCTTCTATATAGTATATGGTGTTGCACTACTATTTTTGTATGTTACTATTTATTTACTGTTCTTTCTTTTTTTAGTTTCTAATTTAAGAAGATGGCAGTGGTTCCCTAATTTCTTATGCTGTCCATCTCTTGTAATGCTTCATTATAGTAAAAAGCTTTTCTTTTATAGTTTCATATACATCTTTAAGTAACAGATTATTAGTTATGGTAAAGCTTGCTCAGTGCCTAGGATTTCAAACATGTAGCCTAGTTATTGTGTTCGAATCCGATCGAGACATCAGCTTTAAAATTTAAGTAATGAGTATTTCAAAAAACTGTAATATCATCAGTTGCCATTCGTCATCGTTTCTGTCAAATAGCAGTTTGTGAGTAGATTGTTATAGTATCCATAGTTTCGTACTGATTTGGGAAGTTCTGTCACCTAATGTGTTTATGTCTCTTTCGAATGTAGTGCATTTACTATTCTCAGTACTTGTCAATGCTGAATACGTTCTTTGTATTTGTGTTGTTCATTCGTCTCATTTTGTATTGATAGTGCGTGACCTACGACGAAGATCTTGCAATTGTGTTTCAACCTGCTCTTCAGTCTCATTTTGTATTGATAGTGCGTGACCTATGACGAAGATCTTGCAATTGTGTTTCAACCTGCTCTTCAGTCTCATTTTGTATTGATAGTGCGTGACCTATGACGAAGATCTTGCAATTGTGTTTCAACCTGCTCTTCAGTCTCATTTTGTATTGATAGTGCGTGACCTACGACGAAGATCTTGCAATTGTGTTTCAACCAGCTCTTCAGTCTCATTTTGTATTGATAGTGAGTGACCTACGACGAAGATCTTGCAATTGTGTTTCAACCTGCTCTTCAGTCTCATTTTGTATTGATAGTGCGTGACCTATGACGAAGATCTTGCAATTGTGTTTGAACCTGCTCTTCAGTCTCATTTTGTATTGATAGTGCGTGACCTATGACGAAGATCTTGCAATTGTGTTTCAACCTGCTCTTCAGTCTCATTTTGTATTGATAGTGCGTGACCTACGACGAAGATCTTGCAATTGTGTTTCAACCTGCTCTTCAGTCTCATTTTGAATTGATAGTGCGTGACCTACGACGAAGATCTTGCAATTGTGTTTCAACCTGCTCTTCAGTCTCATTTTGTATTGATAGTACGTGACCTACGACGAAGATCTTGCAATTGTGTTTCAACCTGCTCTTCAGTCTCATTTTGTATTGATAGTGCGTGACCTACGACGACGATCTTGCAATTGTGTTTCAACCTGCTCTTCAGTCTCATTTTGTATTGATAGTGCGTGACCTACGACGAAGATCTTGCAATTGTGTTTCAACCTGCTCTTCAGTCTCATTTTGTATTGATAGTGCGTGATCTATGACGAAGATCTTGCAATTGTGTTTCAACCTGCTCTTCAGTCTCATTTTGTATTGATAGTGCGTGACCTATGACGAAGATCTTGCAATTGTGTTTCAACCTGCTCTTCAGTCTCATTTTGTATTGATAGTGCGTGACCTACGACGAAGATCTTGCAATTGTGTTTCAACCTGCTCTTCAGTCTCATTTTGTATTGATAATACGTGACCTACGACGAAGATCTTGCAATTGTGTTTCAACATGCTCTTCAGTCTCATTTTGTATTGATAGTGCGTGACCTACGACGAAGATCTTGTAATTGTGTTTCAACCTGCTCTTCAGTCTCATTTTGTATTGATAGTGAGTGACCTACGACGAAGATCTTGCAATTGTGTTTCAACCAGCTCTTCAGTCTCATTTTGTATTGATAGTGAGTGACCTACGACGAAGATCTTGCAATTGTGTTTCAACCTGCTCTTCAGTCTCATTTTGTATTGATAGTGCGTGACCTACGACGAAGATCTTGCAATTGTGTTTCAACCTGCTCTTCAGTCTCATTTTGTATTGATAGTGCGTGACCTACGACGAAGATCTTGCAATTGTGTTTCAACCTGCTCTTCAGTCTCATTTTGTATTGATAGTGCGTGACCTACGACGAAGATCTTGCAATTGTGTTTGAACCTGCTCTTCAGTCTCATTTTGTATTGATAGTGCGTGACCTACGACGAAGATCTTGCAATTGTGTTTCAACCTGCTCTTCAGTCTCATTTTGTATTGATAGTGCGTGACCTACGACGAAGATCTTGCAATTGTGTTTCAACCTGCTCTTCAGTCTCATTTTGTATTGATAGTGCGTGACCTACGACGAAGATCTTGTAATTGTGTTTCAACCTGCTCTTCAGTCTCATTTTGTATTGATAGTGAGTGACCTACGACGAAGATCTTGCAATTGTGTTTCAACCTGCTCTTCAGTCTCATTTTGTATTGATAGTGAGTGACCTACGACGAAGATCTTGCAATTGTGTTTCAACCTGCTCTTCAGTCTCATTTTGTATTGATAGTGCGTGACCTACGACGAAGATCTTGCCATTGTGTTTCAACCTGCTCTTCAGTCTCATTTTGTATTGATAGTGCGTGACCTACGACGAAGATCTTGAAATTGTGTTTCAACCTGCTCTTCAGTCTCATTTTGTATTGATAGTGCGTGACCTAAAACGAAGATCTTGCAATTGTGTTTCAACCTGCTCTTCAGTCTCATTTTGTATTGATAGTGCGTGACCTACGACGAAGATCTTGCAATTGTGTTTCAACCTGCTCTTCAGTCTCATTTTGTATTGATAGTGCGTGACCTACGATGAAGATCTTGCAATTGTGTTTCAACCTGCTCTTCAGTCTCATTTTCTGTTTTTAATGCTTGTCTACGTCGTAGATTTAGTGATCGTAATACGCGTTGTTCTTCAGCTTCATTTGTTAATAATAGTGCATGTCTTTGACAATCAGCTAAGTTTCACTTAGCTTGTTGCTTAGCTTAACTTAGTTGCACTTGAGGCGCATCCTGTAATATTCTATTTCTTTTGCCTAGGCATAGGAGCTTAGCTTATTCTTCTTCTTTCGCAAACCTTCCCTGGGGCTTTTGTTTTTATTTTTCTAATCGTAGATTTCGTTGTGTCGTAGTTTCTTTTCACATTGTTTATTTATTTCCAGTTTGTTTATTTCATTCGTTTCATTTTTAGCCGTAGAACACTATATATATAAATATATATTGTAGTAACCATGGCAACAGTTTCACCCTAGAGGACTTATACTTCGTCAAACCGTTTCACAAATTGATATGTCTGACAAATGAGTGGTTCACGCGCATCCTTCTTCCCAGTACCTTCGTACCTAGAGTTCCCGAAGTCAGAAGCACTGTCTCGCCGTTAAAGTTCGCTTAAGTCCAAGTTGAACAGAGCTCGCGTCGTCATTTTAACGATACATAAGTGATCGTGTGATGTTTTTATGTTTGTGTTCTCTTTATATTTTTTAGTTTTTTACTCACATAGGCTTAGGCTTTGTTATTGTTTGTGGTGGTTTGCGTTGCTAGGCTCGATTTATAATTGAGACGAGAAAATGTTCGACGAGGAATATCGTAGAGACACCTTAATAAGAAAATATCTTGAAGATTCTAGTGATGAGGAGTTTTGTGAGCTTCTATCTCAAATAATAGTGAAAATGAAGGTATAGTAGAAGGTAATCATGTCAAATATAAGGACTCGGAAACTATACAGATGCAGATTCCCGGAGTTGCAGCCACGAGTGAATAATCAGACAGTGTTACGGAGTACAGATCATGCACGAATAAAAACCGCTGCAGAGCGCCTACACCTCCACGTATCTCCGACATTCCACGTGACAACGTTTCTCCCCCTAGTGTCGTTTTTCCTAACGGGGATCCTCCCTCTAACGTATACTCTTCACTCATGTTGATCCTCCGCCTAATGACAGCCCTCTATCTAGTGTAAACGCCACACCTAGTCGTGAACATAATCTTAACTTATTTATCTCCCAACCTGGATTCATTGGAGTTAAATATAATTATCTATGAAGCACTGATCCTGATCCAGTCAATATTCACGTTCCAATACGCAACATTGAGGGCGGTTTCAAAACGAGATGTTGCGGTGACTGTACTAGAATCACTTATAACCCACAACGCTATACGCATATCACGTTTCCTTCAGATCTTCGAAGTAGCATTGAAAATAACTGAACCGCAAATGTGATCCCGTCTTTAAACGTCTAAAGTAGAAAAACCGCATGTAGAAAAACGCAAAATGACATATTTCTGAGTTATTTGGAATTCCAACCACCCAGCAGCTCCAGAGCAAACAAGAGCCAGAAAGATGTGTTTTTTTTATCCAGCAGCCATCGAAGGATGATCACTAGCTACTGTGCACACTGCAACCATCCAGTATGTCCACAACACCGAGTAATGGAGTAATGTGCTGTGTAGAGTGTGGCAGCAAGTAAAACAGCTTGTTTGTGGTGTAAATAATGCTGATTTTCATTTATCCACCAAGAACATAAGCGAATTAAAAAACTCTTTCATTTAATTGAAAATGTGTTCTATAACTCAGTTATTTGTTACATTCTGTTTTTTTTTTGTAAATAAAATATATTTAATGTTTTGTAAATTATTTTTAAAAGGCTTTCTTAAACACTGGCATTTCACTATTTTATTAAAACGCAGTCATGGTAATTATTATTTTTATTTCTAATAGTAGGATATTAAGCTACTATGATATTTTTTTCCAAGCGCTAAAGAAATATGAAATATTACTATGTTTAAGAAATTAACAAAAAAAGATTATTTTGTCAAATAAAAAAAAAAAAAGAAATTGGAGTAGTCAAATTGACGATGCATAAGTAGTCGTGTGACAAAAATTAGACATAAGTAATATAGGGTTAAGGTTGTACAATGGAGATGATGAGAACCAGATGGGGGAAAAATTCTTATACGTTATTGAAAAATTCATTTCTAGGTATTGGAAAGTTGGCGCAGTGTCAAAAGCGCTAGACTTTGAATGTGAACATTCACAGTTCGAATCTTGCTACCCTCTGTCCAATTTTTTATAATTTCATTATTGAATTAAAATATGAATAAAACTGTATTAACAACAATTGTCATCTACTATAGGTTGACAAAAGTGTATTTGAATTTGAATGGATTAATTAAATTCTTATTTAAATTAAATAATTTATTTATTTATTAACGATTGAAAGAGGTATGTCAGGAGAATATGAGCTAATAGAAAGAATATACAATTGAATACATGCCTGTCTATCTGTCTGCTTGTTCTTTACGCATTACTACACCATAAATCTGATAAACAATACGGTTTGGAATGTTGTTAGGTACACTTCAATGAATGTATCTGGCACATTTGTAGCTCGAATGGGGACTCCTAAGTTGATATCTTACAAGCATTAACTAAAATGGTACTTTTTTCTGAACGTTCAGTAAGTCACATACATTAAAGAATTATTAATATAGATGAATTCATTTAGACTGAATTCATTTAGAAAATGCTAATAATTTTCCAATCGAGCATTCAGTCACTTAGGGCTACCGCAATCTGTAGACTTTCTACCGGCCGTTTGGCCGGCTTCTTAATCAGTATGAAGAGGTATGCACATGCGCATATTACAGCGATTCACTATCGCCAGATATAAAGGTTTGATGTGCATCCCGATTCCCTGCAAACTATTCTCTCGGCCAACTGTCGGTCGTCGGTTGACTGTTTCATCAGTATTGGATAACTTCCACTTGCGCACGCACGACGATTCTTTAGTCTGCCGACTTCACAGAAAGTTCAGTTCCTTCTAAGAGCTTTGGCGTCGAACAGTCGTATATTTTTATGTAATACGGGCTTTAGAGTCAGACAGTCATATCTTGGGTATATTTTTGTGGTATACGAGGTTTGAAGTGGGACAGTCTTAAAGTGGGTATATTTTTGTGTTATAAGGGCATTGGCGTCGAACAGTCGTATCGTGGGATTATTTTTGTACTATAAAATCTTTGGCGTCGGACAGTCGTATATTTTTATGTAATACGGGCTTTAGAGTCAGACAGTCATATCTTGGGTATATTTTTGTGGTATACGAGCTTTGAAGTGGGACAGTCTTAAAGTGGGTATATTTTTATGTTATAAGGGCTTTGGCGTCGAACAGTCGTATCGTGGGATTATTTTTGTACTATAAAAGCTTTGGCGTCGGACAGTCGTAGCGTGGCTGTGTTTTTGTGTTATAAGGGCTTTGAAATGGGACAGTCTTAAAGTGGGTATATTTTTATGTTATAAGGGCTTTGGCGTCGAACAGTCGTATCGTGGGATTACTTTTGTACTATAAAAGCTTTGGCGTCGGACAGTCGTATCGTGGCTGTATTTTTGTGTTATAAGGGCTTTTGAGTCGGACAGTCGTGTCGTGGATATATGTTTGGGTTATAAGAGCTTTGGAATAAAACAGTCGTATCGTGGGTACATTTTTATGTTCTAAGAGCATTAGCGTCAAACAGTCGTACGTGAGTATATTTCTGTGTTATAAGGGCTTTGGTGTCGAACAGTCGAATCGTACGTACATTTTTATGGTATATGAGCTTTGGCATCAAACAGTCGTATCGTGAATATATTTTTATGGTATATGTGCTTGGACGTCGGACAGTCGTATCGTGCGTATATTTTTATGGTATATGGGATTTGGCATCGAGCAATAGTATCGTGGATAGGCCATATATTTTTATGGTATATGGGCTTTGGCATCAAACAGTCGTATCGTGAATATATTTTTATGGTATATGTGCTTGGACGTCGGACAGTCGTATCGTGCGTACATTTTTATGGTATATGAGCTTTGGCATCAAACAGTCGTATCGTGAATATATTTTTATGGTATATGTGCTTGGACGTCGGACAGTCGTATCGTGCGTATATTTTTATGGTATATGGGATTTGGCATCGAGCAGTCGTAATTGCGTATATCTTTGTGTTATAAGAGATTTGGAGAGGAACAGTCGTATTATGCGTGTATTTTTGTGTTACAAGCCTAAGAGCTTTGGCTTCGTAGAGCCGTATCGTGGTTATACGTATTTTTGTTGTAATAAGAGAGTCGGACAGTCGTATCGTGGTATGTTTTTATGTTATAAGGGCCTTGGAGTCGGACAATCGTATCGTGCATATATTTTTATATTATATTATATATTTTATATTGTAATGTCATCGCCCAATTCAAAATCGTTGATAGTAGAAACGTCCATAGAAAAGTTGATTAAAGAAGTCGAGCAAAGACTTGCGCTTTATAGAAAAAAGTTTAAAATGTAGGCCTACTCCGATGAATGCGAGAAACTATTTCGTCTAATCAAGTAATTTGGTATACATTGTGTGAAATGTTCCGCAAACTAATCTATCACTGAGAATGGGATGCACCCAATACTCTCGGAATATCTTCTTGATTTTCCTCCTCCTTTGTATGAGAGCAAAAACAACATTTCTGGACAATATTGTATTTATTTTCATTGTGCGTTCGGTTACTTCAACAGCAGAAACCTATTAAGTCGTTCGAGAATAGTCACCCGACTTTTGGGAATTCTGCGCAATCATCAACAAGCAAACTGTTTAGTTGGCTTGATGTGCACACGTGCAGCCCAAACCGACTAAACTATCAGCCGAATAAAAGTCTGTGGGGGCCCTTAGGCTTAGTGGAAACTAAGAATAGAAGGTTTCTTTTTTACCTGTGGTTTCATTTTTTAATAAATGTGGTCCAAACATTTCATGTAAATATATTGAAGATATGTTTTGAAATGGACCAGACATGTTCGTTCATTCAGCACCGTTAGAAAGTCATTAATTTCAGTTTAACATGAATTTCAAAACTTTGAGGTTTTGATTAAGAAGTCTATTTTTTCTTTGAAACACGAATTTATGTTTCCCAGTTCTCTAGAACTTTGCATGTGGCTTATGCTTCTAGAACATCACTTTGTTCTACATTCAGGAACTTTGTTTTTAGTCTTATTTTGTATAATTTAACGTAGAATGAGATGCAGTGAATTTAATTATTTCTTGTGTTAAGTAATTGAATCTTGTGTTAATGAAATACGTTTATACTACAGCTTCCTAAAACTCTAAAATAAAATATTTACAAAAAAATCTTTTTCGACTATTTGTATTTCTGATGAGAGAGTAATGGATATTTGTTAAAATCCTAGTAAATTACTTTTAAAAATTAATTAAAACAGTGATATACTTTTTTTTGTAAATTGAAAGAGGTCCATGAAAAAAAGTTTGAAACGAAGCAAAATTATCCTACAATATTGTAAATTAACCTACCTTGAAATTATTTCTCTTTCACGGCATCAAAATCTAAGTTATGTATAAATGTTTTTTTTTTTTTATTTTTTGGATTACAGTATTTGCAAAATAAAAAAAACCCTAATGTAAATAATTATTCTTCTTTGTAGGCGTTGAATAAAATGTAAGATGGTTTTCTCATTAACTGCACTCAATATTAACTGTCGGGAGTGCGATTCCTCTTAAACGGACTCTACACATGGGAACATAGTTCGCTGGACTAAGTTCGTGAGACTGTTTCTCGACACACACGTGGGACGACCTATTGGTCGGTCTTTTCTCTGCGGCGAGAATATTAGCTGTTCAACGTTTCAAGGAACTGTAATTATATTAAACGAGTAGGGCGTTTAAAAAAAATTGAAGAAAAGGCCTATGCGGTGCAAAACAGCGATTGTGTGAACGCGAAAATGGTCCGATCTAAATATTTTGAATCCTTTAAGAGACAATAGTAGGAAGGACTATACGAATTACTTGAGAGTGACTGACGTTGAATTTCAATATTTGCCGGAACTTGTGACACACCGTATAGACCTATACCTAAGAAAGATACTCACATGAGATAGTCGATATCACTGACAACACTGGAAGGACGAACAGGATATTTCCTCTAAACACAGCGATCTTGGAGCGCTCTAACGGCGAAACGAACAAAAATTTCACATAATGGTTCGAGCGAACCAATATCATCGTTTTTATCGCATGTGTGGATGTAGCAGAACAAAGTTTGTGACAAATTTTGTCTTCCACGTCGGTTGCGATATTTTTGTTCGGTTCGCCGTTAGAGCGATATCGATAACGATTTTATCATGAGAATATCTTTCTTAGGTACAGGCTACGGGATGTCATAAGTTCCAGTGTCGGAGTAAATGGGTGGAAACATGAAAAATATCATTTTCAGTGGCAGAGAATTGATTTGAAATGAGAGACCAATGTTGGATACTCCTCCACTTGTGCGCGCGCGCGTGTGGGTGTGCGTGTGTGTTTGGGGAGATAAACGTTCACGAACTTGGTCCGGCGAACCGAGATCGGCGAACCATGTTCTCAAGTGTATAACCAGCTTAAGGGACAGGTTGGTTTACGTGTGCGCGAATATGATAATAATAGTAAGATAAATAAACACTCTTCTTCACGTGATTTCTTTCAACATAGTAAGAGATTTGGACATGAATTGGTTTTTACAAATTTTATTATACTCGATAATGAGTCCAACTGGAGGAATAGGACTTGTTCTGAAGTTGTCCATATTAACTTACAAAAGAATGGTATCAACATAAAAAATTAATTTCATAAGCTATGTAGTATGTATTGAGGTATTGTTGTATAGGTTAAAAATATCCAGAAATTAGCGTTTTACTGGTGTTAATTTGTATGGTTGCACTTTTATTGGTTGTTTTGTTATTTGTGTGTGTGTTTATATGTAAATATTTTTGTTCTCTTAGTTTGTTACCGTTTTTATTATTATTTATTTTTTAGACGAATATGACTCTCACTACTTTGGTGGGTTATTGCGTTACATTTTTGACTATTTTTTATTGAATTTTGTAAAGCTTCAAATTATTGCAATGTGTGTAGGCTACTAGTATTTTGTATGTATAGGCTAATTAAAAGCAATATAATATTGTTTTTAGACTTGATAAGGGCAATAAACTATTTGATGAAAACTTGTTAAAAAAATAGCTTTGTCTTTAAATTTAACCGTTTTCTCATTTATTTAATTAATTAGTAATTATAAAACATTTATTAATTTCTCCCAAAACATTTTAAATAAGGGTATTAAAATACAATTTTAATTTTTAACCCTGCATTTTGTATATTCATACCCGTGTAAAAAAGATATGTTAGCTTGTCTCTAAACCTACAGTAAAACTGTGACAATTCAGTTTTGAAAATCCCATGAAAACATTCATTTAGAGTTAAAAGCAAAGTTTTGTGATGGTTGTGCTTTTTTGTAAGGTTAGCATATTTTTAAAGCTCCATTGCGTTCTACCACTCTCCCCTTTTCCGAATTACTATTTTATTTGTAATTGCACGCGGCCAAAGTTTGATGTTTAGTTTAGGATTAACCGGTGCGAGAGCGCCAGCGTACGGTCAAGTGATCAATCCGTATAGTGAATCGCTATTCTTCCATTAGGCTGATGACTGGCAAATAGAAATGATTCGTTGATGAAAACCTATATCGGGTTTTTTTCATTCAGTCCTAATAAGTATTGACTATGTTTGTAAGCATCCGAAATATTTGTTTGTAACTTCAACATTTTTCTATTTTTAATAAAATAGCTTTAGAATAATTATAAATTTTCACTTATTAAAAGTTTGCATATGTCAGGTTGAGTCAAATATAAATAATTATAAGGTAAGTTTTAATTATGTTTAATTTGTTGGCTTGTACATTATTTTTTTATTCATATTTTCTGTTGAATTTTATTAAAAAGTAGAAACACTGAAACACAACACAACTACGGTTACAATAAATATATTGGAAACAACTCCAGTATCATAGAAATATTAAAAAATAACCTATAATACAAGTTACAAAAAATGAAACCCTTATGTACATTTCAATGACCGAAATAATAACCGCCGAGGGTCTTATTACAAAATTACAATCTAGATAACTAGACCGACTTATAGAGTCAGACTAGTTTGTAACTTATTGTTTACTAGATTGTAATTTTATAATAAGACCCTCTGATGATAATCACATGGTCATCAAAATGTACACGAGGGTTTAATCTTAGGTAATGTATTATAGGTTATTTTTTATTATTAATGTGGATTGGGGGTTTTCCAATATTTTTATTTTGATAAGTTATACGTGTGAGAGTGTTCTAGGACAAATGTTTGTCAAAGTTGATTTAGGCATAAATCCATGCTTTTGTTTTTCTGGACATTTGTATTGAAGAGAATTTAATGGCAAGCAACAGTTAGTTTGTCATGTATCCATAAATTTACAGCACTAGTGAGATTGGTATTACACGCGTTCTAATTATCTATAAAATTTATAACAATTGCTTTTATCTATAGGTGTTGACACGTAAGCTGGCACTTAGAATTGGCACATCACTATAGGCAGGGGAGATAAGGTAAAGACCGTTCTGCAAATATTCCCGCGGATGCAGAGATATATCACTTATAGCAATTCGTATTTTACCTACTGGAGCGCCTTCACGAGGTCTACGAATACAATTAACGCAACGCGCATGACATCAGAAGGTTTCTTTATCTAAGCTAGTACAAGGTCAAGTAAATTTTATAAGGTGACACTTGGGGGCTGCGGGCCTTGGCGAAAGGCCGAGGACGAGGGGTGCTTGCAAACCATTTTCAAAAACATCAACCCTTGGACTACCGTTGACTCATTGTTTTTTTGATTTATTGATACTTTTTAATGTAAATATAGTACACATAACAACAAATGAAAACACGGCGTTCACGGGATGGTAGGATTGCCTAAGGGTTGAAACGGGTAGGTCGTAATTTACGGGCCCGATGAGGGACAACGACAGTGTCTGATATTTTATAGATGACTAATACACAATGCCTACCTAAGACCCAAGTGCCAGCTTATAAAATTAGACCTATACCTGTAAACCCCTATACATTGTCCAGACATTTGAAACTAAGATTTTCGCCCTAAATGTAAACCTAGAATCCTCAAAAAGTAAAATGGTATCGTACTACTTTAGAGAAAGAAATCTGTATATTCCTTCGATTGTTTATCAAGATAGGTTTTTGCTGATTATAATAAAATAATATTATAGCATTTACTCAAACTTTATTTAATGTCTGTTAATAACTAAATCACAGACTGCCATTAACTCTAAACGCATTAAATATTATACCACCTATTGTGAAATAATGTGTGTTGAAATTTAGAATGTACTAGTAATTATTTGCATGTTTTGAATGGGGTATGACCGCATGTTTTCAACGGGAGAAATATTTTGCACGAGAAAGAAACCTTCTGACCCATCACGAGACGCATCACAGGACGCTCTTCATATTTTGGCTTAACACGCTCTCTACAGCAATGTTAACAAAATAACTATTGGTATATACCAGCCAACTCACTTATACGCCGTTAGGTCTCTATTCTTGGACCTTCGTCTCACATATGCGCCGCTCGGGGTAGATGAAATGGACTGACGCCACATATTGGAATACTTTTTGCGTATAACCTACATTCCTCTGAAATATCAGTGATCTATTTTAACGGCTTTATATAACCGTATCGGTCTATAGGCATGTCGGTTGTTAATGTAGGACATTTGGTCTCTCAGTTAGTCTAGGTCAATTCAGTTTATTGCTTGTAGAAACGAAAGAAACAGATGATGGAAGATTGGGGTGTGAGAAAGATGTAAGCTGTAGTGGATGTGACCTTGAAACATTAGGTGTAAAAGCAATGGCGGAGGTGACGGCAATACCTGAACGGAAAAGTTAAACGTATTTGCGAGTTAAACAATATTACACTTCCTAATATCTCTATAGTCGGCCACATGGCGGAAAAGGAACATGGAAACTCATCAAGTTCTGTATTCCCAAAACATTTCCGTTAGAAGTTATAAAATACTGATGTTGCGTTGCCGATAAGACCCCCTTCACCCCACCCGCTTTCTCTGGAAAACGTTTGCAGAAACATCGAGTCGGCATGGCTGATGTTAAACTTTTTATTTGGATTTGAAATGACACAGAGAGCACGCCAGCTGTTGTAAATATCTACTTATATAAATCCAATAACTTCTTTGTTTTGGGGAATTCAATTTTAAACTTTTTGTATTAGTGACGCAAACTTTACATTTTTAATTAAAAGTTTATTTGAAGTAATGTAATTGGTTTTGCTTAAATGTTTTATAAACAATGCGATTATTTTATATAAATGAATTTTTGTTGATTTTTAGATTCAGTTGAAAGTTACTTGGGATAATACAGCGTAAAGAAATCTTAGTAAAAAGATTTCACTAATTTAAAATTACAAATCTAATCTTAAATTGAGCTTGCGAAAACGTCTAATGAGACTATTCTTCTTCTTTAGTTAGGCTAAGAACTCCTTCAAGACCTTTAGATCGTCGTGGATATATTAATCATCTTCTTGGTTCTTTTAAAGGAGTCGCTTTAACACTTTACCAATCGCACAAGTCTTCATAATAACAAATTTATTTGTATTACTAGCAAAACCCTCTTATTTAGGAAAATAATAGTAATAGCTATAGATTTCAGGCAATAGTAGTCTACATACTGTTTATGCCTTCTCGTACGATTATAGAAATATCTTTTACTACCACTCTGTAAGTAGGTTATTTGGATCTAAATTAAGAAAATGAATTTAATTTGAAAAGTGTTCCGGTTTGGAGTTAAAATCTCACAGATTGTACAAATAATACAACACCTAGTTGTACCCAGGGAATAATGTCGTAATATATTTATCAGACGTTGAATGCACTAAACAATGACCCGTGATTCTAATGAAATGAACGTATTTTCTACTGTAAAAAGACATTCTTTTAAAACGCATTGCATTTACAGCCTTGCCAACACTCGCGTATCACTCAGGACAGGCTTGACTATTAAATCGAAGCTTATATATTCTTTTTCTTTTTTTGCTATATTATTGCAATTCATTTTATGAATAATGGTTTTAACAGAATTGAATACAAACATATTATAGTGAAATATTAAAAATAGTTCAATTGAAATGATGTGGCTAATGTACAATTTGTTATAGTCTGGGCATTCAATTTTATAAATTCCGTTATTAAGTGTGCGACATATTTCTTCCGATTGGTTTATTTTATTGATTAAACTTCCTGTATTTTTGTATGTTATGATAATATGATTATGTTTTAGTAATTTAGTTACTACTTTGATGTTGTATCTTGTGTATGTGTATACATACATTTTTGTGTTGCTTGTGGTTCATGTTTTGGATGTTTTTATTTAGCTATTATATTCAATTCTAATTTTTTTGTATAGTATTAATTTTTTTGAGTAATTTGATAAGTATTATTTGTTTTCCTTTCTCTTGTGTGATTTGTAGCATTCTGTATAACAGTTATTTGTAAGCAATCATAATATGTTGTTGAGGATGGTTAGAGTGGTTTGTTATTGTGTTTATTTAGGTTTCTCAAAAATTCAGTAAACAATATTTCTATTTCTTTTTATTGTTAGGTCTAAATAGTTTTTTTAATTTTTTATTTCTTCTTCTGTTTTAGTACAAAATGAACACCCACATATAACACACACACACACACACACACACACACACACACACACACACACACACACACACACACACACACACACACACACACACACACACACGCGCGCGCGCGCGCGCGCGCGCGCACACACACACACACTATATATATATATATATATATATATATATATATAGATATAGACGCTACGCTACCTCAAGAAAAATCTTGGGATCTTTCAGGGTTTCTTCTTTAAGCAAATTCTTAATATAAAGTTAATCTGGCGAAAGATTTTGCTTGGATCAGGTTTCCCGTTACAATTAAGTCGTACTGAAAATTATAGCGAATTAATAATATGGTAAAGCTTATTGGATTTTATGTATATGTAACGACAAACTGATTACATATCCCAGACCTGTAATAGGTATTCAAGACCTGTACATTCTCAGGCCTGTAAACTATAATAGGTTTCAAGATATCTGACGAAATACTTAATCCTCGGCCTCAAAACCAGTTACGTTTAGGTTTGAAGTATATTGATTTTGTAAAATGATCATAACTAAGTATAATTTTGTAGCAAAACTGGTATATAATTTATTTCGGGATAGAATGAATGTGTGTAACAATACCTGTATATCTACAAAATCTTTACTACTTTTAAAAAATCTAACTGTGTGTGTGTCTGTATTTGTTTGTTTGTTTGTGTGTGTGTGTACTCAATCTTGTAAAAACTACTGGACTCATTAAGCTGAAATTGTATTTGGACTTATTTAGGGTCCTAAGGAGATCTTTAGGGAAACCGATTTTAATTTATAAATTCCATGAGGGCACCGCCCCACTGTCCTTGAAAACTCCCTTAACATTCAATTATCTACAGTCCATTATATATTTGGCTAAAACATCTGATAGTAAACGTGTTTGTGATTCCCAGTAAAAGTAACGTTTAAACACAACTAAACAGGTGATTGTATTTGTTTGTTGTTATTCATCTTTCAAGGCTAGTTATACTTTACAACTGGTTACAAGCAGAAGCTATTCCTTCTCTTGGTTTTTCAGGACATTAATCGGTAAAGTTTATAAACTATAGTTTAATATATTTATTGGAATTTAAATTCAGTAAATTAAATTCACCCCAAATACAAATAAATCAATACAAATGTACGTTAAACCCATGCGAAGGGCGGTTATTCTGTTAGCCTTTAATAAAATTAATGTTTACGTAAATCAAAATATAGGAAAAATAGAAGAAACAGGTAAATCATTTTTCCTAGTGAAAATATTAGTTTTAATTCAATTTAAATATTATAGTAAGGATACTACTGGGTGTACTAACCCTATGGGCATGTTTTGTAGGGAGACATGTTTTTTAGACCCAGATCCGGTGGTCCAACGGCCCAAAAAACAACGAATCACTGAATGTATTCAGCCTTTATATATTCTTTAATAAAATTTAGGCGTTTATCGTTTAGACGCATTCAATGAAGACAATTCTAATAGTTACAGGTATAATACATATATTATTAAAATAGATATTGTTTATAATTTTTATTCAATTAAAATGTATTGTATGTTCCCTTTACATTCTATAGAGACCAGGTTTTACCGAGAAATTTATTTACGGGATACAAAATAATAAAGTTTAAAGCGGATTACCTTTCAATTCAATTAGACCTGATACGAAACACAACTCTAGTCTAGACTGTCTTCCAATATTAACTCTCTGAGCTTTGCAATTAACTTCAATTTTAATTTAAAATCCAATTCAATTACAGACATGGTGGATTTTAAAACCACTTCTGACAGTGATGAAATATATTTTGTTAAAGTGTTAAAAATCTCATCTCTTAAAGGCTTTATCTATAAATATTTCCCTTAATTAAATGTTAAACTATTATATTTATATACTTTTAATCTGGTAAAGTAAAAAATGTCAAGAAGGTAAAAAAAGAAAGGATTCTAGAGAAAACTGTCTGTAATTTTCATATTCTGGAACAAACCTTAGTACGTTATTAACTTTAAAATAAATCTGTACTTTCTAAAATAAATATTTAATGAAGGAAAATAAAGTCGATAAACGAGTCAATAAATATTTTGATTCAGGTACAGCCACATTTTATCAATTTCTTTCAAGCTTGAAACTTTTTTCTGTAAAAAACTATCCTTACATTTTAAAATCTAACGTACAATGTGAGGGGAGAAATGTCACACCTTCTTTCATTCACTAAAAAATTCCCGTGATCAATCTGTTCCTCGCCTAACTTGTATTTGGGCATTAATATAGATCTGCATGAGTTTACACTTTTAGTGTCCTATGATACCTTCTTTGTCTCCTAGTGAATTTCTTAGTGAAGCGAATTTTACCTTGACAGATGCACATTTATTTGTTTATTGTAACGATTTTATTTTTTACAGCACAAACGTTTCAGGCATGGCTAGAGTAACACTTTGCTGAAACTATGCTGTAATTAAAATAAATATACATTCACTCGTTTTCAACCGTATTTTTATTCATAAAAAACTTTACGCGAGAAACTAAATAACATGAAATAATATAAGTTACTATTTATATCGTTTTTAAATATGAAAAAGTGCGGAATATGTTTGTATTATGCAACGTAGAAAAAACTGTAAGGCATTTCATAAAAAACACTAAACTGTCCAAATAACAACTGACGTAAACATGCCAACGAACAGTTGTTTGCTGTTTGAATATAAATGTCCAATGAATCCAAAACATGACCGAGGCACGTATTTTGGGCAGCGGTAGCCGGGAATATAAATGTAACATCCCAGAAGTCAAGAAAGAATAGCACTCAAAAAACGAATTTTCTAAAGTATTTGGAACGTATGTGTTGCATTGAATAATAAAACGACATGACCTGTATTTTAAAGACTGTATGGAAGTATTACTAATCTGTGACTAATGTGGGAGAAGGCGTAAGAATGTGTAGAGATTTCAACGCACCAAATGATCGGAAACATAATTATAATGTGAACAATATCTTTAAAATACTATACACGGCAGATGATTTAGGAAATAATACACTGAGGGATAATATTAAAGTTTCTGCTAAAATTATTTTACTGTAATTTATAAAACTTGTAATATTATTTTAACTGTACACATCAGTGCTTTCCTTTGATCGATAAGTTGAAAGAGGGGTGTTTATTTATTTGGTCTTTTCTCACGTGTTTATCAAGTGAACATGTTGTAACCTAAAATTGAGATTGACCAACTACATTATAGACGTTTAGTGTATATTGTAATGCTTTATGCAAAAAACATTCACTCCCTTTACAAAACATAACAAACGTTATAAATATATTTAAGAATAACATTTTATATGTTTATTTCATGGTTTATGGCTCCCTATAAAAAATAATAAATTTAATTTTACTATCGTAATATGTTCTTATACATTTGAATATATTTGTCTGCCTTTCTTAACATTACGATATTTTTTTGACGCGTTTTGCCACTTGGAGACCTCGCTACCAGTTGGAAGTGAAGATAGGTAGGCCTATATTAAGAATTTGAATATATCCTTGTTTATACAACTATTCTTTTAGCATAGCTTGTGAGGTAACGTTAATATAAATAAAAGACGTCACTCAATCAAGTGAGTTAATAAATGATTAATTGGTGAGTTTTGTGTGCGTGTTTTATTTGTATTTCCTTATTTATTTTAAAAATTAAATTATAATAATTATCATATGTATAGAATTTACTTTCAATTTTATGGGTAAACTAAGCTTTTAATATTTTGCCATTATTTATGGGAAATGTATAAGGCCTTTCACGGTCGAGCGGACACAACAGTACTCCGACTATGTAATGCTAGAGCCTTCTAGACGTAGGTGGATAGAAATTACTGGAAATAGTAAGTCTATATTAAACGGTTTTATTGAATGAGAAGAAAACAGTGTTGGTTTGGGTAGAGAAGAGAGTAAAAGCTTTAGAGAGAGTGACAGAGAGTTTAGTACATTTTACAGGTAAATAGACTATTAGCGAACTCAGTTATTAGACCTAACGTAAAGTGATTGAATGCTTTTATAAATGTTAAATGTGTAAATAATTGTAGCAATAACAGTGTATGAATTCATTATTAGTTATTGTCTCTTAAATTACAGTAATAATTATTGAACCTCTTTATTAATTATTGGAATTAGCGGTAAAATTAATTTAAAACAGAAGTAATACACCCTTAAAATAACCTTCCTTAATTTAAATACTATAGATTAATTTAATTTAGTTCCATATTTCTAGATTTATATGAAGTTTCTTTTGAATATTATTGAACTGTAACCTCCATATAATTACAATTGGATAGGTTGTGTAACACTACGCATATGTGTTCTGATTCATTGATATTTCTAAAACAATCTATTACAATTTTATTTAATTTATTACTTTTCTTAACCCGGTTAATAAAATACTACTCCCATTATAATTTTTTTGAAAATGGGTTCAAATATTTCTGAGTCTGAAAACGTTAGAGAATTGTTAATAACTGTTTTGTGGATAGTATGTAGGGAATAATGACGTATTAGAATTTAGCAATGTCTCATATTTATACAGAGATCTTTCGTTATTCGCGGGTGTGACGTTCCCCGGAAATACCGTGAATAGTGAAACCAACTATATTTGGAAAGGGAAGGTTTATGTTCCACATCAAATATGTTAATATTAGTAACAACTATGCCGTACACGTATAATACAGTATGGTATATTAACGTACTGCACAACTACATATAAATATTTTCATTGTTTACTAAGGTTTTTTTCAATCCGAAAACATTAAAATGACATTATTTATGCACGCTTACACACACACACACACACACACACACACACACACACACACACACACACACACACACACACACACACACACACACACACACACACACACAAACACTCACACACACACACACACACACACACACACACACACACACACACACACACACACACACACACACACACACACACACACACACACACACACACACTCACACACACACACACACACACACACACACACACACACACACACACACACACACACACACACACACACACACACACACACACACACACACACACACACACACAAACACTCACACACACACACACACACACACACACACACACACACACACACACACACACACACACACACACTGCAACAGTCGGAATGACCGATGCAAATAAATCTGGTATTAGTACAGATAAATGTAAATAAGCCTAGAATAGTTAAATAGATCAATCAGCTAATATTCCAATTATTTCATAGTATTATAATAAAAATGTTAAATATAGGGAAAATCAATGTAAACTAAGGTAATTAGAACTAAATACACAAACTGGGAATGTTAGAATAAATTATAAACCAACACAACATTAATCAGGCTAACGGCTAATAGACCGATTTAAATGAAACAGTAAAAGTGAGACCTATGAGACCCAGCCAAAAATGTATAATATTAAATTAATTTTGACCAAATATGATCAAGGATAGTGAATATAAGTATAAAAATGTGCGGAAAGTAAATTAGCCATAGCTAGGGAGAGTTGTATTTCTGTAAAGATGCAAATTTTAATTTAAAACATAATAGCCTAAAAATTTGAGTTTAGCCAGAATGAAGTTTTATTAGTTTCGGTATAAGACCGCGTGGGAAGATTGTTTATACGATCTTGCCACACTGCAGCGACAGCGCTACCGTCGAAGTTTGAGTTAGCAAGAAGAAACAGCAAGTTAATTAAATTAGAAGAAATAAAGACAAATACATTATTAAATGGAAGTTGAAAAATTGAAAATAACACATTGGAGTAAAGAAAAGTCTTTCAAAAAAATTAAACTAATTAAAATTCAAAATAACTAAATAAACAAAGTCAGTGACCATAGCAACGGCTTTCTCATTGGTTAAAAATATAATATGGACATCGGAAAGGCGGAAGGTTGAAGAAAATGGGGACGACGAAGCAAAAAAGGTGAGGCTTAGGCAGTACAGTTTGAACGGTCAACGAGTGAGGTCGTCTTGATACACGCAGAACCATTAACGACCCAAAATGGGGTAAGAAGTCCGTATAAAGTGCTACGATGTGACCCGGGAAGTGTACAAATATAAGAGCTGAGGCTCATATATATTTCTACCAATATCTCGACCAAGAAAATGAAAAAAGAAGCCGAACTTAACAAAATTCACCGACGACATGCCACGCAGTGAAGCCTATATCCAAATCCCATGGAAGCTGTGAACAGGCCCAAAGACAACCCAACTATAGAAGATACCTAACGTTTTGCAGTATAAGGTCATATAAACCATTTAATTTTCTTTTAGATAAAATTTTATTTCAAAATATATTAACTTAAAACCAAAATTAACAAAAAATTGAATAGCCTAAGGGACTGAAAACTCTCTTAGGTTACCTAAATTAATTAACAAATATTCTAAATTGATTTCCATTGAACCGTTTGTAAGGTGTGGTAAAAGGAAGATAGGTGAAGAGTAAGAGAAAAGGCTAGTCGGAGGGAGCATTAGAAGGGAAGGGAAGGTCCGTGAGAAAACACACACACACACACACACACACACACACACACACACACACACACACACACACACACACACACACACACACACACACACACACACACACACACACACACACACACTTATTTTTCATTGCTAAACAGTATCCATTAAATTTTTATTCACCTAATTGTTGACAAATAATCTTTTAAACACTGTTAAATAATTTAGAAAAAAATGGTATCTTCTCTGACAGTCTTCCTTATATTTTATTTCATTTCCCTTCATGTAACGCACTGTTCACTCAACGCTAAAATGCTCTGTGACAGATGCTATGCTTCCACTATATTTTAGGTTATCAAAAATCTGAATTTCGTTAATTAACGGCATAAACAACTTCCACAAATAGACGTGACGTTTCGAAAACTACCAGATACGACAAAGTTGTGACACCTATCTGGTAACTGATATTAAAAACAAAATCCGAGTTAGTCCAATTATCAATTTTTGAATTCGAAAACTAATAAATCAAAAGTAAGTAAACAGTACTGATGCTAAACTTATGTATCTAGTTGGATGCGGACGCCGGATTAACTCATCGTTGTTTGTCAGTGACGATAACGCCACTTGTTATAAATAAGGAATGCCTATCTATTCAGTACTATGCCAGTAGTGTAAGGTATAACAGATGTTTGGAGAATAAATCAGATTTGTTTAACATAAATAACTATAGTGCTGTACAAAGTAAATAAGGAATGCCTATCTATTCAGTACTATGCCAGTAGTGTAAGGTATAACAGATGTTTGGAGAATAAATCAGATTTGTTTGACATAAATAACTACAGTGCTGTACAAAGTAAATAAGGAATGCCTATCTAATCAGTACTATGCCAGTAGTGTAAGGTATAACAGATGTTTGGAGAATAAATCAGATTTGTTTGACATAAATAACTATAGTGCTGTACAAAGTAAATAAGGAATGCCTATCTATTCAGTACTATGCCAGTAGTGTAAGGTATAACAGATGTTTGGAGAATAAATCAGATTTGTTTGACATAAATAACTATAGTGCTGTACAAAGTAAATAAGGAATGCCTATCTAATCAGTACTATGCCAGTAGTGTAAGGTATAACAGATGTTTGGAGAATAAATCAGATTTGTTTGACATAAATAACTATAGTGCTGTACAAAGTAAATAAGGAATGCCTATCTAATCAGTACTATGCCAGTAGTGTAAGGTATAACAGATGTTTGGAGAATAAATCAGATTTGTTTGACATAAATAACTACAGTGCTGTACAAAGTAAATAAGGAATGCCTATCTAATCAGTACTATGCCAGTAGTGTAAGGTATAACAGATGTTTGGAGAATAAATCAGATTTGTTTGACATAAATAACTATAGTGCTGTACAAAGTAAATAAGGAATGCCTATCTATTCAGTACTATGCCAGTAGTGTAAGGTATAACAGATGTTTGGAGAATAAATCAGATTTGTTTGACATAAATAACTACAGTGCTGTACAAAGTAAATAAGGAATGCCTATCTAATCAGTACTATGCCAGTAGTGTAAGGTATAACAGATGTTTGGAGAATAAATCAGATTTGTTTGACATAAATAACTACAGTGCTGTACAAAGTAAATAAGACGAGGCACATTATCCTACAACCTGCACAGTAACTATATTTTCTTACTTTAATTTTGTTAAAGTATGATACGTATTAAAGAAATATCCTGTAATTTTGCCAACCACGAATATGCGAAACCTTGAACACTGAACCAGCGAATAGCGAGGCACATAGTATATTATATAACTTGACAATATTTCTGATGATATACAGTTATACGTCTAGATAGTAACTATTATGGTTTTCGGTGCTTCGGAGGACTGTTTTAGACGGATGCCTACATTGTACTAACAATTGCTTTTAA
This sequence comes from Prosapia bicincta, assembly GCA_036971475.1. Classification (NCBI taxonomy): domain Eukaryota; kingdom Metazoa; phylum Arthropoda; class Insecta; order Hemiptera; family Cercopidae; genus Prosapia; species Prosapia bicincta. Next base: position 204,110,978 of record JBAIZL010000001.1, on the reverse strand, counting down.
AGCAAAATTTTTATTTGTTAATACTCTAATTTGAAAATATTTATCTTTGATAATATTTATATAATCGTAATAATAAATTCCTGTATTAATAAGCATGAAAATTGTTAAATCACATTACAATAAGGCTAGTTATCCCTTGAATATTAAAAGAAAAAATACAGAAATTTTAAAAACTAAAAATTTTATATAATTTTACCTATATATTAAGCTACTAGTTTTACTTAAACACTTGAACATATATTGATATGTTACACGTGTCTAACGTGGCAGTTTCTTCATTGGTTTAAAGAGGAAAGCCATTTCAGGAGATGGATTACAGGTGATTATTGTTAAATCAATTGAGTAACTTGAAGGAAACGTTTTTATAAATTATAATTCTTTTTATGAACAACTAGCTGACCGGCGAACTTCGTACCGCCTGACAGAAAATGAATGTCATGTTTACTTTAGGTAAACTTGTTTAGTACTCACGGACATAATAGCTAACCCGACATACGATGTGTTGATTTACATTAAGTCTATTCAATTGAAACAGAAATAAAAATGTTGTTTCCAAAATATAATGTTTATTATAACGTATAACAATATTAACTCTATTTTAGATCGTATCTAACCATCTAGTTATTGTTATTGAAAAACAAAAATACCCAATATATATGAAATCATTTGGCATCATGACTCCTTAATGAATTTTAATCAATATTTCTAGGACTTAAGCTTAAATGTAATAACCCAATTCGTAAATTTCTAGAAACAAAAAAAAAATTAGTTTAATACTGCATGTATTACATTGAAATAATACGTTAACAAACAACAAATAGAATCCATATTTATTATACAAAAAGAATTTAGTAAGGTCTATTTTATAAACTAATATTTTTGTTATTAACTTATAAATTAAATAAGTATTTCAAATCAATAGCATTTTAACTTAACATTGTACAATAAATAATGTAATAGCCTATAACTTATAAGTTAAAATACCTGGTATGCAAACGAACCGAAGCACATATGAAAATTGTTGTATGAAATCATATTTTCACTTGAATTTTAGTATCAGCTGTACTGAACTAGTATAGCGTGATTACCGCCTTCTGTAGATAATTAGTTGCACCTATAATAATATTTCCTAATTTTAATACGAGGGTGGTCCACAAAGTAACCTCCGTTTGGGCGTGGCGCGATAAGTACGGGGGGTAACGCCGCCATTCTCACATCGGTGTGCGCAGCGTTCAGTACGCTTCTAGCTGTGCAAGGAAGAATATCGTGCGATCGCGCGTTTTTTGTTATAACGTAAAAACATGAGCGCCGCGATAGAAAATCCCGCCAAGTGTAAAGTGCAAGGTGTAATAAGATTTCTGTGGTTGAAAAGTTACACAGCAGCTGAAATTCATCGTGAATTGAGTGGGGTGTATGGCCCAAACATTATGAGCGAAGGTGTAGTCCGTCAATGGGTTCGTTTTTTTTAAAAAAATGGAAGATCGAACGTTCACGATGAAGACCGGAGTGGTAGGCCATCTCTCGTCAGTGATGACTTGGTGAACAAAGTGGATGAGAAAATTCGCGAGAACCGTCGCTTCACAATCTCGGAACTTCCAGATAATTTTCCTGACATTTCTCGAAGTCTTGTGCATGAAATAGTGACCGAAAAACTAGGCTATCACAAGTTTTGTGCTCGTTGGATTCCAAGAGTGCTCACCGATGATCACAAAATGAAAAAAATGAGTTCTGCCATAGACTTTCTGACCCCCCCCCCCCTACAGCCCGGACTTGGCTCCCAGTGATTTCTATCTTTCCCCGTACATGAAGCCGTAGCTTGCATCTCAGAGGTTTGCGAGTGGTGAAGAGCTTCAAAACGCTGTGACAGGCTGGCTACGTTCTCAGGCTGCAGATTTTTTTAAAGACGGAATTTCAAAAACTTTTAAATAATATGATAAGTGCTTGAATTTGTATGGTGAATATGTAGAAAAGTAGAGAAAAGCTGTAGTTTTAACATGTATATAATAAAATATTTGTATCTCAACTGGTTTATTTTTTATTTCAAAACGGAGGTTACTTTGTGGACCACCCTCGTACAAGTAGCTGAATGCTCGGTCAAAAAAGTAGGCGGTCGCAATTTGTATTGTATTTTCTTTGACACATACCGACCAACGCGTTTCAAACCGGGATACAAATATTCCAGAACGTTCCCAGAAGTATATTTAATAACTTCCCAAAGTTTCATTTCGATCGGATGAATGGTTTAGGAAGGCATAAGACACATACAGGCAGACATTTATTTGTATTTATATAGATGTACTTGAACAGAAAGTCAATTCAATGTGCATACATGAAGGGAAATAATCTTTTGTAACGGATGTTTCTGATCAGGAAGTTCGCCGTTTAAATGTTGTTGCTCATTCATATGGAATCATCCGTCCGCCAATGTAGGACAATGCATTCGATAAGCCTTTTCAACATAAAAGTTTATATTTACTGGCCATACACTTCACTACCCTCTAGTAAGGAATCTTTTCTATCACTTTTTAATTAGGTTTTTTTTAAAAGAAATCTGAAGAATGATTTTGTTTTTTTTTTTTAATTTCTATTCTGTTTAGTTTTGAATTAGAGATAATCGCAGAAAGCTAATTGTAATTATCCTTGTAGTTGTGAACATTTTGTAGGATATACCATCTTTTCAGATCACCCCAGTAACGTTTCACTCTAATGGGAAAAATCCGAAACGTGATTTGTAGCACACAGTTTGACAGTACACGCCTTTCTTCTTGGAACTGACACAAAAGGATGCCATTTTCTAATGCTAGAAACTTCTACAAGTAGCGAATAAAATTACTGAAAGCTGCAAGTCAGCCTTGAGCGGGCACAAGAGCTACATTGTGATAGAATCCTCTAGTAAGAGAAATTACTAGAAACGGAAAGCCGATATAAAAAGTGGGTTAAGCTGAATAGGGCAGCATCTACAATGTAGTGAACGGAGTGAAGGTTTAGGTGATATAGTGACAAACAGTGACAGGTAGTTCCTGTTAAGTGTAAATAGACTATTAATGAAGCAAGTAGTTATTAGTGGACCTGATTAAAATGGCGTCGGGACGCTGATATAGGTTTTACGTGTGCAAATAATAGTAGCCGGAAAAGTGTGTGAATTATTAAATTGTTAATTATTTCAAAATTCCCTTATAAGTCTTTGAACCATGTAAGAATATAACAATAAGTCCGCGCCACTGAATCTTCCCTTAATTACTCCATTTTAAAAATTAACATTTTTAAGTTGTTGACATTTAGAAATTCTAAGTTGTTTAACATTAACAACTTAAATCTTTCCACATGGTTGCTATTATAATCGAGGATCTTACGCGCTACAAACAACAGAAGTGAATCTAGATGTTTTTCTTTAGGATGAAAAGTTTCAGTATAAAACCTTTCCGTATTTCTTCTACTTAAGACAATCCAATTAATTAATTTAAATCTAATAAAAGCATATGTTTATATTATAACAGATATTTAAATAATATTAGTTATTTATAGTTTTGAAAACAAATTTATAATTAATATAAACAATTAATTGAATAACAAAAATAGTGTTTAACAGTATGTAAGTATTATATAAATGAAAACGGCAATTTTAAGAGATGTACCATATATCAACTACCGTCCACATTTGTACAACAAGTAAGTGCTACTACTCCCGGCTAGCTGGCCTGAGCAACCGGGCGGGTCCACAGGTGGCGGATAGTGGGACGGCCTACAGAAATGTAGGTTACCTGTGAATAAGGATTCCGGAAGGTTTCTGAATATGCAGGCCTGGACCAAGGCAATGGTTCAAAGGTGAGGAATTATCCCTCCTCGTCAGTCAACCGGTTGGGTGTGGTAGAAATAACTGCTCTGACTGGGAAGACTGGGGTAGTTGGGAATTAAGTCCTCACAATGCTACTCTCACCTCCCAGGTGAACCAAGGGCAATGCGACAGTGAAGTATGGGCGGGAAACTACCCTAACGACACAGTTGTAAAAAAGAGAGTAAAGCAGCCTGTTCGCTCCATGAGCAACAGTTAATAATGTCCTGAACTTGGGGTGTGCTTCAAGGTCAGTGACTGAATACCCAATCCAAGGTGGAAGGCATCGTGCCGAAGGATGAATGGCTGCAGGGTATAAAATGCAGTTGCACACGATCCCCTTGAGGAACCAGACAAAACCTCATTGTATGTTGTCTTGCCAGGGCAGTGGGGGCTCTGCTCTGGTTGACCGTTATTTCCCCCATACTCGTGGGACGTTAATGGACCAAGAAAGTAAAAGAATTGATTTCGAGACCGCACAGACAGTGGGAGCCAATGAGACAGCAAACCATGAGTCTGTAGCAGATGTGTCAACGGCAACCATCACTGGGGGTGCGGGGGCGGCTGTCAAGCTGCCGACTGCAGAAACCGGTGAAGTGGCTATAGAGTTGAGTACGCTGTCTAGTCCTGGGGCTGCTCTGCGGACCCAGGCAACTGCGAATTAAGCAGAACAATGATCAAGATCCTCCAAGTGAACCTACAGCATAGCAGGGCGGCTAGTGCTGTCGTGTGTAGGATGCTGGACAGGGGAGAGGTGGACTTGGTTCTCATCCAGGAGCCATGGATTTCTGGAGGACGAATATGCGGGCTGGCGACATCTGGAGGTAATTTGTTGTACGATAAGAACTCCGGTGTTCCCAGGACGTGTATCCTGGTTAGGAGGGGGTTGAGTGCTTTTGTAAAAAACGGACTTCTGCTGCAGGGACTTGATAGCAGTGACGGTGGAGCTGCGGGCAGAGGGGAGGATGAAGAGGCTGAACCTTGCCACGGCATATCTCCCCTTTGACTACGCGGGGGCTCTACCAACACAAGAGCTGAGGAGGCTGGTCGAGCACTGCGGGGCTGTAGATGAGGAGCTGCTGGTGGGGAATGGATGCTAACTCCCATCACACTTCGTGGGGAAGTACAGGTATCAACACTAGAGGTGAGGAACTTTTAGCCTATCTTAGCTCTAAGAATTTACTAGTCTTAAATCAGGGGGAAGGGCCGACGTTTGACACTAGGGCCAGACAGGAGGTCCTGGACATTACGGTGGCATCGAACCAGACGGCTAGGTATGTACTAAACTGGCATGTGTCGGATGAACCATCTTCTTCTGACCACAGACATATTAGGTATGATATCTCTCTAAATCCAGCCATGCTTCGGCCAACCAGGGATCCAAGAAGAACAGACTGAGACTCCTACAGGAGGGACCTGGGTGTTCGGATTGAGGAGGCTGGATTGGAGTATGGTGGGAGGAGAGAGCTAGAAGACTGTGCCGCATTGGTTGGCGAGGCTATAGTAGAATCCTTTACTGATAACTGCCCTCTCAGTGAGGGGAGAAAAGTATGGGATCCATCATGGTGGAACAAGAAGCTAGCCAAACTTCGGAAGACCACCAGGAGGCTCTTTAGTAGAGCAAAAAAGATCGGGAGTGGGACCAGTATAGGAAAACACTAACCGAATACAACAGGGCAATTAGAGAAGCACGCAGGAAGTCCTGGAAGGAGTTTTGTCAAGACATTGACAAAACTCGGGAAGGGGCACGACTGCATAAAGTGCTCTCTAAGGACCCAGTTAACCCGGTGGGGATGCTAAGAACCCCACTGGGAAATATAACAAAAACGGCAGGGGAAACTGTGGAAGAATTAATCACATCACATTTCCCTTCCAGTACTCTGAGGAAACTTGGGGGAGCAGACACTGAACCAGTAGCCAAACTCTCCACAAGATGTGGTAAGAGGGAGGACTGGGAAGTGGCAAGGAGGATAGTAACTCCATAAAGGGTAAGATGGGCTATTGGCACATTTAAACCCTACAAATCTCCAGCTCCAGATGGGATCTATCCTGCGCTGCTGCAGCAGGAATGGATATGCTGGTGCTGGTACTTACTAAATTATACAGGCTAAGCATTGCTCTAGGGCATGTGCCGGCAGCCTGGAAATCTAGTAAGGTGGTCTTTATACCTAAGCCCACCGGTAACCAATCGGAAGGGAAAGGATACAGACCTATTACACTCATGTTCTTTGTTCTTAAGGGACTTGAAAAGCTGGTTGATAGGCATATTAGGGGGGGGGGGAGGGTGCTTTTGCCATAAAACCACTGCATTGGAACCAGTATGCTTATCAACCGGGGAAATCCTGCGAGGGAGCTCTCCATCAAGTGGTTGGTAGGATTGAGCAAATGATCACTAAGAAAGGTTGTGCCATAGGTGCCTTCCTCGACATTGAAGGGGCTTTCAATAACCCCTCAGTGGAGACGATGGTAAGTGGTGCAAGACGTCATGGAGTGGTTGCGACCACTTGTGGTTGGATAAGTTCCATGCCAACAAACAGAAGCATTTCTGTAGAGGTGGCAGGGAGGTCAGAAGGGCGGAGACAAGTCTGGGCTGTGCACAGGGGGTGGGGGGTTCTCTCTCTTCTGTTGTGGTGCCTAGTGGTTGACAACCTTATTGAACTCCTGAATGAACAGGGGTACTTCTGTCTGGGATATGCGGACGACATAGTTGTTCTGACCCTGGGCAGATACCCTGATACAGTCCTTGAGGTAATCAGAAATCCTCTACGACTGATTGAAGAGTGGTGTAATAAGGAGAACCTTAGGGTAAATCCGAAAAAGACTGCTCTTATTAACTTCACCAGACAGCGGAAAGATCTGACGACCAGGATGCCTCGCTTGTTTGGTGAATACCTTGAGTTTGTGGGGGAGGTGAAGTACCTGGGAGTTACTCTGGACAGGAAACTCACCTGGAACCCACATCTCGAGAGGACAGTTAACAGGTCCAAAAGGGCACTGATGACAGTGAGAAGAATGGTGGGTAAGAAATGGGGACTGAATCCATCAATGATGCACTGGATGTATCTGAGGGTGATAAGACCTATGATTACCTATGGTGCTCTGGTATGGTGGACAAAGGCCAACTAGGCACAGACAAGAGCTCAACTGAGCTCTATCCAGAGATTGGCTTGTCTGTGCACACTGGGGGCGATGTCAACTATACCTGGTGCAGCAATGGAAGTAATGCTTAACCTCCCCCCCCTTCAGCTTGTCCTTAGGGGAGAGGCGAGGCTGGCGGCATGGAGATTGCGCAACTCGAACAACTGGGCTAACCTCCCAGATGTTTCGGGACATATGAGTATCGAGTGCGTGGTCAAAGAACCCGCCTTGGAAATGGGCAGCAACCACATTACTCGAACGTTTGCACCTGACCAAGCCCTCCAAACTATGATGGAATGGTTAGGGACATTAACATCGGGAGCTCAGATCTGGTACACAGATGGCTCCAAGATGGACTTCGGCACTGGAGCGGGGGTGTATTGTAAAAACCCAAGGGTAAAACTAGTTTTTTCCTTGGGGAGGCATACCTCTTTTTTTCAGGCCGAAATACATGCTATAAATGCCTGTCTGGGAGAGATAGCGAGAAGGGGAACACACGGTACCCGGATTGCTATTTTCTCCGACAGTCAGGTAGCAATTAAGGTACTAAACGGACATGTGGTCACCTCGGCCATAGTCAGGGACACCTGGCAAGGCACAATCAAATCAATATAGGTTGGGGCCAGGGCATAGGGGAATACTTGGAAATGAAGCCACAGATGCGCTGGCCAGAGAGGGGTCTTCGACTCCCCTGATTGGACCGGAGCCTGCGGTAGGTATTTCCAAATCCATGGTCAAGATGGCAGTGCGAAGGTGGATGACTGAAAGACACTGTGAGCACTGGATCAGGGCTGAAGGGATGAGACACAGTAAGCTAACCCTTAGGAAACCTTCCTTGGGGCTGCAGAAGAGTCTCATCTATCTGTCTAGGCAGAAATTGAGGATAGCCACAGGCCTACTTACGGGACACGGTGGAGTAAGGAAACATTTGCATAAAATGGGTATCTACAAAGATGAACCAGTGTGCAGATTATGCGGGCAGGAACTGGAGACTGCCACACACATTATTTACAGATGTGAAGTACTTGCTGAGAGGCGCTTCAACCGCTTTGGTGATGGAACGGCTCTGGTGGATGCTGAAGGTAAAACACTAGTCAGGAAACTCCTAAACCTGGTAAGAGGGAAGGGGCTGTTTGACTAGATCAGGGAGGTAAGTACAATATACCTTAAGGTAGCAGTGCTTCGGACAGTTTTAACCCGCTCCCAAGTTAATAAAAAAAAAGTGCTACTACTGGCAAATGATATGATGGTATGTTAATAAGTATATAGTGTTCTGTAGTAGCTCAGGAAGATGCAACAAATAATGCCCCTTTTTATTTCTGTTGGCAAATTGATCCATTAACGTTACTTTATAAGCATAACTAGATATCCGATGTTCTCACTTAGTTAACCTCATTCAACTTTGTACTTTGGCACTGCGTACTGGATTATCGTTTCGTTAACCTTCTCGCTTACCTCCGTATTAATACATATATCCAGAAAGGTTTTTTCGAATAGAAGAAAGATGCGTAAGAATCACGTGAGCAGCATCTATACACGTGAGGATAATCTATGACGTCAGAACATTGCGACAGGCGAGAAAGGCGGTACAAGGTTTAGCCGTATACGGATCTTTTAAAATTATTGAGCTACATAAATGAGTTTACCTCTTAGATAAACATAGATGTTAATTAGGTTTTCGGAAATTGAAAACTTTATCTAGTAAACCTGATTTCTATCACAATTTTTCCAGGAATTATATTGTAACATCATTTTGACCCATCTTGGTTTCTTATTGATTTGTAGTGTTCTTTTGTTAAACGAAATTGATGGAATTTCTATGACAAAGTCATATACTGCGTTATGAACATCGCCTATTTCTTCGTAAATCTGTGATATGGGCGTAGGCTCTTCTCTTGCTCTTTTCTTTGTATTACAAATTTTGATGTCACATAACGATCGTTTGTCAGGTGGTCTACGCCTTTTTCTATTCTTTCGATAACCATAGCCAAGGTAATGCACCATCGGTTTCTTATTAGTAGTAGAAGCCACCTCCATATTCACTGGACACAAAACACGCTGAAGTGACGATTAAATCCAACTTATGACCACGACAGTTAATGGCATATTGCACTCACAATTCGTTATACGCAGTTATTGTTCCACCTAGACCCCATGCCCCTGGGCCC
>JBAIZL010000001.1:203956840-204096840 GCA_036971475.1 Prosapia bicincta | reverse complement strand
AGTATCGAGTGCGTGGTCAAAGAACCCGTCTTGGAAATGGGCAGCGACCACATTACTCGAATGTTTGCACCTGACCAGGTACACCAAACTGTGATGGAATGGTCAGGGACATTAACATCGGGAGCTCAGATCTGGTACACGGATGGCTCCAAGATGGACTTCGGCACTGGAGCGGGTGTGTATTGTAAAAACCCAAGGGTAGAACTAGTTTTTTCCTTGGGGAGGCATACCTCTGTCTTTCAGGCCGAAGTATATGCTATAAATGCCTGTCTGGGAGAGATAGCGAGAAGGGAAACACATGGGACCCGGATTGCTATTTTCTCCGACAGTCAGGCAGCAATTAAGGCACTAAACGGACACGTGGTCACCTCGGCCATAGTCAAGGAGTGCCTAATTAACCTACAAGCTCTGGCAAGGCACAATCAAGTCATGATAGGTTGGGTGCCAGGGCATAGGGGAATACTTGGAAATGAAGCCGCAGATGCGCTGGCCAGGGAGGGGTCTTCGACTCCCTTGATTGGACCGGAGTGTGCGGTAGGTATTTCCAAATCCATGGTCAGGATAACAGTGCGAAGGTGGATGGCTGAAAGACACTGTGAGCACTGGATCAGGGCCGAAGGGATGAGACACAGCAAGCTAACCCTTAGGAAACCTTCCTTGGGGCTGCAGAAGAGTCTCATCTATCTGTCTAGGCAGGAATTAAGGATAGCCACAGGTCTACTCACGGGACACTGTGGACTAAGGAAACATTTGCATAAAATGGGTATCTACAAGGATGAACCAGTGTGCAGATTATGCGGGCAGGAACTCGAGACTGCCACACACATTATTTACAGATGTGAAGTACTTGCTGAGAGGCGCTTCAACCTCTTTGGTGATGGAACGGCTTCGGTGGATGCTGAAGGTAAAACTCTAGTCAGGAGACTCCTAAACCTGGTAAGAGGGAAGGGGTTATTTGACTAGATCAGGGAGGTAAGTACAATATACCTTAAGGTAGCAGTGCTTCGGGCAATTCACCCGCTCCCAAGTTATATATATAAAAAAAAAAAAAAAAAAGTTACTCATTAGTTACTTGAACTATATTTTAATAAGTTAGCTTTTATTGCATATTTCATAACATTACATTTTACACGTTTATAGCTATATCTTTTTAAAAAACAAATTTATAATAGTAAATAGTATTATGTTTCTTTCTGTACAGCATTTATTTTATGCCTCCCGTATAAGACAATGGAATATATGATATACACATAAGAAAAATTGAACTACAAAAGACTTGTTAGTTATGCTACGTTCTTAGTACCATAAATGCTCCACCCTCATTCCTTGACTAAAAATTATCTTGTGCCTACTTGTTCCATATCCAAAGTACCTTGTGCCTACTTGACCCATATCCGAATGTTTCCCTTGTAAGCTCCAGTTTTAGGAATTCTGTAGAGTTCGGTGCCCTGTTTAAAGTGTGAAACACTTATAAATTATCACCGACTGTATTTTAACCAGTATTACTGGTTACGAAATTTTACTTGTTCATGAAACTAACTTAAGATTTATAAATAACATTCGATTACATGATTAATCTTGAGGTATATTAAATTTAATAACAACCATGTTATACTTTTAAGCCTACATTATATAGTACTTGAAATACAAAGAGTGAAAAATGTTTGACAAATATTATTAAAATAATAACTTTTATTCCACTACATACATAATTAAACTTGAGACCCTCGAAATTGCTAAAAAGGAGGACAGAAATTTTTAATGTTATCTGAATTAAAAATTATAATGAATTAAGCCCTATCTGTTTACAAAGTAGATTACAAACGGCTACAAAACTCTTTCACGACAGTCCTTACTCTAAAAGTTATTTGCAATGATGTTATCTGTTCCTGAACATAGCAATCCTGGCAACTGCATTCAGAAATAAAATAAAGGTAATGAAGATTATATAAAGTTTAACAGCAGCGTAATAAAGTTTTAAAATCTCCGATGGCAATCTGTTATCGTTCAAGTGAATGAAGCTTTTATCTCTTCATTGGTTATGTGGAAACAACTTGACCTTGAAAAGCGACTGAAAGAAGGGTTGGCTATACAAACATCAAATATCTGTTCACGCAATTAATTGTAGTAGTTACTATAGCGTTAGAGAGAGTTAAAATTTGGCTTAGACAGTAACACCCGTATTTGGGAAATGCGAATATTGTTTTATATGTTTATCACACTCCTAATATCCTTAGTGTTTCAAGTTATGATTGCAATAAGATGTTGTACTATGAGAACTTAATCAGATTAATTAAATTTTTAGGTTATTGCGTTATATACAGGTTATCTTGGGTGTTTTAAAAATCACTTATTTATTAATTTAACTTAAATGAAGGTATATTCGGACATTTGGTACTATTTACTGTATTTGGTCACAGAACTCATTACTCTTTTTGCTCAGAGTAACAGTTCCAACAGCTGGTGGAGTCGTGTCATGGTCACTAGGTGCGCTACTACAGACTATTATTTTTAATGTATTTATAAATCTAGGCATTTTTAAATTATAAATATTTGCCAACTTGAGAGTTATTGATTCGATTCTTTTTCAATAATGTTTCAATAAATCTTTTTTGAAATTAGTTTATCCTAGTTTTATTATCGCTGCAATTTCCCATTCTTGCCATATTTACTTAATTTTGTCTTTATGTTTGCGAAGAAGGCCTGGGTATACACTTTATTCTTGAGTATTTTCTACCACAGAATAACTACAGTACTTATGTTATACAAATAAAATAATCTTTAATAACTGCTCACGAACGTGTCAATATATAATAGTCTGAATGGGATTTTTAATATTTAGAATGAAACACGTTGTCTTTATTGTTTTGGGGGATGTTAGTTTAACGTCACAGGTCATCGTTGGGTCGCATTCAAATGAACAAGGTGTCAACTAATCAACGTATACGCAAATTTCAAATGAACAATGTGCGCGATGACCAACTAATCAAGGTGCACGACTTTCAATTAAACAACTTACACGCATTTCAACTAATCAATGTGTCAAATAATCGTGGTCTGTTCCAAGTTACGCGCATTTCAACTAATCAATGTGTCAACTAATCAGGGTCTGTTCCAACTTACGCGCATTTCAAATAACCAATGTGCACGAAGACCAACTAAACAAGGTCTGTTGCGGGTTATCGTATTGCCGCTCTGCAGGCGTTCACTGCACAACTCCTTTAAATTCATAAACGGTAAGTAACCTTTCATTATTATTATTTCTGTAAATATTTAAAGATTGTGTAGTTATAAAACTAATCTACTAATAAGATGCAAGTAATATTCGAATTTTTAAAACTAATTAATACATAATTAGTAAACCTAAAGTAATCTTAGTCTTTGAAAAGTAGTTTGTAATAATACTTTTGAATAATTCTTCAAAATACTACGGTTTAAACTTATCGTTATCTAAGTAATTGTAGCAATTTTTTGGTTATAGCATAGCACATGAAAGTGTCTTATTATGTCTCTAAATATTTAAACATCGTATTGAGTAACAGTGTAGTTAGTATTTACAAAACGATAGTAATTTTAGAGTGCTAATTTTTAAAACATTTTTCAAAACTCTACTATATTTAACATCATATTGACGCATAATTAATAAATTAAAAGTAATCTTTCTCTTTGCAAAATAGTTATTTTTATAACCTATATTTTTGTAATATACAAATATTGTCCATATTCATTTGTCAACTTAAAAACAATATATAAAGAGTCAAATCCGTTAATTATATTTTAGATGGCATTTAAAATAAATGTATTTGTTAAGAATTTAATTAGGTAAATATTTTAAAACCTAATTCTGAAAAATGGAAACACTATAATCAAACAGTGTGTGTTATTAGATAGGTTTCAAAGTACTACGGTATACATTTATGATAATGTAAGTGTAATACAGCAATAATTTTCGACTTGGTTATAGCATAACTTATAAAGTATGTTATTACAATTGTAAATATTTAAACATCGTGTTGAAGGAAAGTGTAATTACAGAACGATAAGTAATATGATACAAGTTATTATTTTTCAAACGTTTCTTAAAACTTTTCTACATATAACATTATATTGACTCTTAATTAATACATCGAAAGTAATCTTTCTCTTTGCAAAATAGTTTTTAAGACTCTCTACATTTGTAACATACCAATATTGTTCATATTAGTTTTTCAACTTACAAATACAAAGAGTGAAATAATAGGAAATAATTATTAGAAAAATAATTATTGTAATATGTATGTATATATTTTTTTGCTAACTATATTGTTGATGTTTATTGGAATATACTTCTTTGTTAAACATTTTATTAGGTAAATATTTGAAGAATTAATTCTCAAAAACAGAAACAATATATTCAAATACCGTGTGTCATTAGATTGATTCCATTATCATTAATATACTGTATGCCTAAGACAATGTAAAATTATATGATAATTTTCAATTTAAAAAATCATTTAATTTAGTTAAGGTGATATAACAGGATAGTAAGTAGGCTTAATTACTTCTTACATTGGCAATATGTTATAATAAAAGAATCGATAAAATTGCATAAAGGTGTAGATTTGTAAAGCAGTTTAATAAAATCCACTACCTTATAAAAAGACTATGATATTCCTTGGGTTACAAAGCATTGTCAATGTCTTGAAAGTGTTAGAGAAACGTCCTATTGAAGTTGTGGGGAGCAAAGCGCTTCTCCGTTATGTTACAGACTGTAAAATTTATTGTTAACTTTCAGCCATGGAATTTTTTTGTTTTGTAATGTATTTTCAAAGGCATGGTTTATACGGCCTGTCAGTCAACGTGAAACAAAGGGCGTAAGAGCTGGCTCCAAAGAAAAAGGGGCATGAATATCATCAGGTTTGTTTACTTACCACATAAATATCTATCTGTCAGCAGAGGTTTTTCGTATTTCCAATTCATTGTTGTGTTGAGAAGCGTTTGTTACAGACCATACCAACTTATTTGGGGTACGTTTTATTGGAATTGTGAAATAAGTTTATAATAACGGTTTACATGCGTATAAACTATTACATTTAGTTTCTTTTATCAGTTGTATTAACTGTGTTTGCTTTAAATTAGTTGAAAAACAAAACGTTAATTGTGTTAAGTTACTAAAGCATCAAACGGACAAAAAAGGTAATTATAAACGGTTTACATATTTATTTAGTTCAATTATTCCATGTAGCAATTAAAATTAACATGTCTTTCAGTAATACAATAAGCCTCAAATAGTTAAAGTTGTAATAAAATATTGATACCGTTTCCAAATTACAAAAAAGCTTGTTCAAAAACTATGTCCTGTAATTATTGTTTTTCCATAAATGAAATTAAAGTTTTTGCTAAAATCCCATACCCTATATTCTATATAATGAAATCGTTCGTTTCATATGAGGGCTATAGCATAGTTCTATCCGCATGTACTTAGCTATTTTCTGTTGAAATTTTTATTTAATTTCAAAAGTTTATTTCCATTAAAAATCTTTATTTCGAGCGAACTAATAAATTACACACAAAAACACATAAATCAAAAACTGACAAGTAAAGGAAATATTATATTCCATGTTTGATATTGCTATTTTCTAAATCTCAGATGTCTACAATGAAAAGAAAAATACTCATTCACAGATATTTAATTTCTAACTGTTGAGTCAACCTGATAATGTGTAAACGTAAAATGACATTATTTAAATAAACATTACTATCACTGATACATGAAATTAAATTTTGTATCACATATCACTAGTTGTGAGTTCAAATCTTTAATAAGGCAGGTTAAATATTTAGGTATTGATAATAATATTAAACATTACAAAAAATTACTGTTTAATGTTAAGATGTTGCATATTTAAGATATTTTAATGATGTTCATTACAATATTAATTATTCATTTTAAAAAAACTCCCAAGAGATATTTCATACTATACACCCGTTCCAAAAACATCGGTTATCATAATCGTACTCAAACCATTCATTTAACCATGCAAATAGGTTGTGTATGCTGAAACATCGGTGAGCACCAGTTTTTTTTTTTTTTTTTTGTAGTTACTGTGTAGGCAGTGAAAGTATTAAAAAAAACCGAAGTATTTTCTATTAAAGTGATTTATTTCCATATTAATTAAAAACGCATTTAGAGCATAATATGCCCTACTAATATGAATACATCTAACGTTATAACTACCATTAATACACTAATCGGAAGTCAATAATAAAATACCTGGGCAAATAAGGTACCTACCCATCGTTAAGTGCTATAGCTTTCGTTAGTTCGGTATTGAGTTGTAGCAGATTAGCAATATATATCAAAAGAAGAGGCAAAGATATTTGGCATGCTGGTAATAATTAAACGCGTCCCAAACATCCTTAAGAATTGAATAATATATTTAATTTAGGTGTAGTAGACCTTTGATGTTTTAGAATATATTTAACATCTACATAAAACGATGAAAATACGTTACACGTTTCTTGTGTTTTTACACATTTTGGAATTAATTGGGTACGGTAGGTACGGTTTTCGCCCGTTCTTGATACCATGGCTGTAGCTAAATGTGTACGTAACACGCTTGCAAAGTAATATATGGCAGGATTTTCATTTTCTATCCCTACAGCCGCCTAACGATACGTAAGCACGGTCGGTGTCGGGCTAGTAGGTATCATGACTTGTAGCTAATTTAATTTTGAGATCCTAATACTGTAACAGTGTTACTTATAATGTTACATTTGTTTGTAACACGCCTGCAAGGAAAATTGTGATTGGATTCTTTTGTTATAACTATTAGAACATTTTAACGACAGGTAGGTACGGTTTTCGCCCGTTCTTGATACCATGGCTGTAGCTAATTTATTTTTTTTATTTAAATATTGTAGTATAGTTAGTTCTGTAGCTAAATGTGTACGTAACACGCTTGCATAGTAATATATGGCAGGATTTTCATTTTCTATCCCTACAGCCGCCTAACGATACTTAGGCACGGACAGTGTCGGACTAGTAGGTATCATGGCTTGTAGCTAATTTAATTTTGAGATCCTAATACTGTTACAGTGTTATTTATAATGTTACATTTGTTTGTAACACGCCTGCAAAGAAAATTGTGATTGGATTCTTTTGTTATAACTATTAGAACATTTTAACGACAGGTAGGTACGGTTTTTGCCCGTTCTTGATACCATGGCTGTAGCTAATTTATTTCTTTTTATTTAAATATTGTGGTATAGATAGTTCTGTAGCTAAATGTGTACGTAACACGCTTGCAAAGTAATATATGGCAGGATTTTCATTTTCTATTCCTACAGCCGCCTAACGAAGGTATCTACAGTGCTGACAACTTCAATTTTTATTAAAAATTAACATACTGCTATCGATACTCATATATGCATTCAAATACAATATTGTATCATTATATTGTAGTATGAACTGTATCAATTCCTTTTTTTTTTGGTTTTGCTTTACTCACATGTCGATACTTACTTTGTTATTAGTCCGACTTTATGAATTGAGTTAATTGCGACTACAGGCGCTTCTTTGGCAACACAAGTTTGAAGTGACAAATCACTTGGACGGGATATTAGTACAGAAGGGGATTTTATTGGTATTTAAAAGGAGTGATAGATAATAAATCGCAATAACTTATAACAAACATATTTATAAACAAAGCTTTACTGTTTACTGCTCCTCTCAAGATCGGCCTAGAAATAATATTTGATGGGGTGATAGAAGAACCCAACCATAGCTTCAGTACTATAACAACTAACAGTACTACAATGTTTATATTACATTTTGCATTTTGTAGTCTATTACGTTCAGTTAAACTCAATTAATCACTTTAACTTTCATAAATCTAAAGTTTGGATAGTAATAAACTAATGTTTAAGTGATTAATTTATATTACATTAATAAATTAGTTACAGGCTACGATATCTAATTCAGACGATAACAGTCCGTATTATTATTTTATTAGCAATGTCACCTAGCCCCGACGCGTATTTACAAACCCTCAGTAATGGGTGTCTAAATTACCACCGTTTTAGAGCTACATCGTAGAAAAACAAATTCTAGACTACAAGATTTTTTCAACAAATTTAAATGAAATTTTATCGCATATAGTTTTATTGCAATAAATGAACTTCATGTTATTATAATTTTGTTTACCAGTTACATATGTATAACTACATATTTGTTTTAAAATATTTATTTGCTTCGTTTCATATAGTTTGAATTTTATAAAGATGATAAACATTGAAATGAATCAGATGGTTAAATTTTCTTTTGTTGAAAAGGCAAATCGATAACTGGCAAGGATGTTTGTTCTATCTTTGTATGTCTCATTGTTGTAAATAATTGTTTACAAATAAAAGTACTGCCAAAAAAGCCAAAGACATCGATAAAGCATGATTGGGAAAATAAGGATACTGATTTTGGGGTAGGTAATCTGTATACATTTCCAGTACAGAAACATTTCCAAATTTTTAATTCATTTTAATTTCACTTTGCAATTCAGTGAATTACATTTAAAGATATCAAGGTAATTTATTTACTTAGACAGCGAAGGGGCTATGAAAATGTTTTAATAAACTCTTCAATTATTTCCTAAATCTTGAAATCTACTATTAAACTTTTTAATTAAATCTAAATAAAATGCAGCATATTTTGAGCTAATCTCTTTTATATGTAGCCAAAGTATTGAAATTTGTCCAATCTCTTTATTGTATTTGATTGTCCCAAAAATCAATTTTCTTTCAAACACTGTTATTATTTAGGCCTATAACCTATTATGAATTTTAATATTGTGCAGATAATGCAATACCTTGTACTTTATTTCAGTTCCTTTTAAAAAGTTTATATCTGACCATTTTTATGAATCATTGTTAAATAATTTCAAAACCTTTACGTAAATTCAGCCTAAACCTTTATTGGTGTGTTATACAGTATATGCATTTATATTAGTCGTATATGGCTACCAAATTATATTCAAGGTCCTATAAAACAAATGTTCATAAGTAATAGTAGCTATAAAGTAATTAATTACACTAAAGCCTTTTCTTAGCTTATTATTTTACAATATTATTTTTGGTAGAATATGAAAAACCCATTTTCCGTAACTAAAAAGCTCGCATAAAAGTCAACTGCGATTGAGCGATTCTTCCTATTAACAAACATATTACACAAACAACAAATTACATTTGCTCATCAACTTCGATGGAAAATGGGACGTAATTATTTGAGTAATTATTTTTTGAAATTCCCTTGACGAATATTCCCAAAGTCTTACATATTATATCTTATCTTGCAATTATTCTTTTTCATTTTATAATCAAGTAAACCCAGTACACAATATCAGTCCAATATAAATTAATGCTTATTTCAATATTTACTGATAGGAAAAAACATTTTGTACAAACAAAATATTAATAAGAAAACGAAGTGAAAATTTATAGTAAAGTTATAATTCGCGGATTTATCTCTATTTAGTGAAGTGATGAAGTTATCATCTGGGACTTATTATAGGCTATAATGTTGATTATTACTTATTGCGCTTGGCGACCTGACCTGGTAACTAAAGGTTGTTATATTGTTAACTTACACTTGGAGGAAACGATTTCGTATTAATCGTTCCTCCAAGTGTAAGCTAACAATTTAACAAGTATAATAAATAATTAATAACCAGCTCGTCATGAACAACAACACTTGGATATTGATTATGGTAAATGAACTAATTCGTATTTACAGTATAATAGTTTTGTAATCAACTAAAACCTTTTGGTTCGGACATTAGTTTAAACTTATATCACGGAGAGGAAATACGTTGTGGCGCCACTGTTTCAAGGTTATCTTGAAGTGTTAATTCATCTGTTCTTTTCCTTGTGGCCTAAAAATTTACTAAGAAGCTACTTGTTGCACAATACGGAGTCAAGTACAGTTTTCCGACATACGTGCCATATAAATATGAAGTAAGTACATTTATGTAGTTATAAATGTTTGCTTATATTTCATTTATTATACCTACATTATAATGTATTATAGGTTGTCATTTTACAGAAGCAATTATGTGGTGGTATGAATTATGTGGCCTAAAAAAATTCACATTTGGTTTTGGTTATGTTTTTTTAAAACCTTGCAAGTACAAGACCGTTAATGTTTGTAACAGTTTATTGAATGTTATGTTCATTTGTGTTTAACTACTGATTTTTGTCAGTTATGTTGCGAGGATATTACATATAAATTTAATTTCAAAAATCAAACTGTAAAAATATTGAAATATTAATATATTTTAATTATTAATAATATAGTATAATTTATATTATTTAATAATATTATAATCAAACAAATTATAAATATTTAATAAAAAAATATATAATATTGATTTAATTATAATTGATACATTAATATTACAATATCAATTTAATATAAGCAAATTTATTTCTTTTACAATAACACAGTAGGCTATATTAAAGTATACATCCAAAATGAAGTTGCCCTCTTGTCTTTTTTTTACATTATGTCTTATTTTTGTTTTTTTTTTCAAAATCTGTGATTAGATAGTGAAAGTACAGGAGTGAGTGCTAAAAACCAATGTGATATGAACATGATTTGGATGTTGTGCTTGAATTTCACAATGTGTCAGCTTATGTGATGCTTGGGATTGTTCAAGGATTTATTGAAGCACTAGATGTTCAAAGTAAGATCATCTATATATAAATATATCATCATCATATAATAATATATTTCTAACCTACCAGTTAAGAGTTATTCATGTTCGTGATATTCATGTGATGCTTTAATTTTTTTATTTTAATAAACTGAAGTAAGGGTATTAACTAACATTGAGTAGTTTTTTTTATTCCTAATGAGTTTTTACATTACCATAAAAAGAAAGATAAATAAGCAAACGATTTTGTATTTGAGATAAATATAATTTTGTTAAATTAAATTATTTGCAGATGAATATTAAATAATAGATGAACTTGTATGTAACAAACATAACTTTAGCCTACTTTTGAAAATGTATATAGATAAAGTGAAATTGTGATGAACATGATAGTTTTTAGCATTATATAACTTGTTCAATGTTTCAGCGTAATTGTTTAAGGGAGTATGCCTCGGAAAGTAAACTAACTTGCCATTTACAAACACAAAAAAATTTAATTTGCTATTGTTATTTCAATCTGTGTGTGTGTGTTGGGTTAAGTAATTACTAGAAACAGTAATAAGTTACTATGCTACAAAAATTCATTCTCACATTTTCTCTTGCAAGGGTGTTTTGTATATATGGTATTTATTTTCCTGTTCTATTCTATAGTTTTGTAATTATATAAGGTGTGTGCAGGATGAAACATGGTGCCGTGGTTGCTAATAGTGCTTTCTTAAAGTTAAATTTTGTGTTAAAATTTTTTATTTTTGGGAGACAATAGCAAATGAATTATATTTACTTACAAAAAATGAAGCCAACATGTTAAATTAGTCATGTTTGAGGTATGCAGTGGAGGGGTGGGGGAGTTTCTATTTTCCAAAATTCTGACTTTGTTAGACTTGCGAATGTTTTCATAATTTCCTTTTAATTCTTAATGACTTTTTGCATCCCCCATTATAATTTAGTTTTTGTTTCAAAAATCGATTACGTGTAAGTAGGAGATAAATACCATGTTTATTAGTAATTGATAAATTATCAATTTGCTATTAGCAGATTTACTTCTAGTACGGTAACAGTATATTTTGGTATTAATTCAATGTACAGTATATATAATTATTACTGGCCTTTTTTACATGTCATTATTTTTTTTCTAAAAATCTTAGCTTGATGGGGGAACCTATGATTTGGAGTCCTCCCTGCATCTCACAGTGTTGCTGAAATGTTGCTTTTGATGGATTCTTGGAGCGTTTTGTACAAGCTTTAGATGTTAAAAGTAATATTATTACAGTATAAGAAATATTATATATATATATATATGTATATAAAGAACTAAGTCAAAATACAAATACCAGAATTATAATTGAATTTACAATTCAAAGATTTTCGTTGGCTAACAGTACAAACATCATCAGGAATATTAAACAATTAAAATTAACATATGTGCAAATTAGATAAAATAAATAGCTATGCCAAATCAATTATAATGTTGATAAACTTTTATTTTGCTGCCCTAACATTACAAACATTGATTATATTATCAAATTTAGATTTATATTCAGTGTTTGTAATGTTAGGTTAGGTTAAAAAAAAAGTTTAACAACATTGTAATTGATTTGGCATAGCTATTTATTTGTTCTAATTTGCACATATGTTAATTTTAATTGTTTAATATTCCTGATGATGTTAGTACTGTTAGCCAACGAAAAGCTTTGAATTGTAAATTCAATTATAATTCTTGTATTTGTATTTTGACTTAGTTCTTTATTAATACACAAGAATACATATTGCGATATATATATATATATATATATATATATAATCTTTGTCGATTATTTATTCAATGAATAACCGAATTTGATTTGTATTTGTTTAGTTTAGATGTTCATTGTATCTTTCTTTTAATTTCTTGTTTGTTTCTCCCACATATAATTGATTACAATCTTGACATTTTATAATATATACATATAAATATGTATATATTTATACAAATACACACACATGTGTATATATATATATATATATATATATATATATATATATATATATATATATATATATATTTTTTTTTTTTTTTTTTTTTTCACATTGTCCATTATTTTTCCGTTGCACTGACTTTATGAAGTTATTATTATCATTTGTAAATACTTTTTTCCACTACTGTGTAATAATAATAACTTCATATATATATATATATATATATATATATATATATATATAATCGTGTGTTTAAGTATATGTATGTATTTATGTATGTGTGTACTTTTTTGAATTTTACTCGTTTAAAATGATTTAATATTTTCAATAAAAAACTTAGTACTTTATCGAACACCTACGATAGCGGCTACCGCTATTTTCGTTATATTATTTTAATTTTCTTATGTATTGCTACGGCCTAAACACGAATCCAACATTATTTTCTGTCGCTGATGCCGGTTTTTTAAAATATACTTTAAAAAACATCAACCTAAACTAACCTTTATTTTTCAACATTAATATATAGGCTTTATATATTGAAATATAGATACAAAGTACCCAGAGCGGTAGTTGCTGATCTTAATAATTACCAGAATATAGCCTACGTGTTATGTAATAAAATAAGCTTATATATAACCTTTTACAGTATGCTATTATTTTGTTTCAGGACTTTCGATTGACCACGACGCTGTCTATTTACAGGAAGAAGTTATGTTACTAATATCTGATGTAAAATGCTTGTTGTGTTAACGTTCAGTGCAATACTTTCTGTTTTGATATTTTATGACTAAAATCAATAGTGCGATAGGTTTAACATTTTGCGATAGGTTTAATTGTTTTCAGACCAGTTACAAATGAAGGATGTGCACATGTTCTATGCAATATTTCTTGTTTTGTGCGTGGAATTGTGTGTGTATGAGTGATTTCTTAAGTTGTATTGGTAAATGTTTACAAGCGAGGACACCTACGATATTTTAGATAATGTCGTACTTCATACTGTTAAAATAAGTAAATTTATTAAATCCACGATGTAATTAATGCACAATAGCAGCTGATTGCAAGTATAGTAATACAGTGGTCAACATAAAAATTGACTTTCCCTAACGCTAGCATCACTTCAATAACTGAAATAACTGAAACTGAAAATAGCCTTTTTACATGTTACGGAATGTTTCCTGCAAATAAAGGCCTGCTTTAGAAACGTAAACAATTACCTTATATTGTGCACTAAGTTTAATGGTTTTTAGGCCAGTTACAAATGAAGGATGTGCAAATGTTAAATGCAATATTTCTTGTGTTGTGTGTGGAATTTTGTGCTTAGTGTTCTCTAAAGTGGTTTTGTAAGTTCTATTATTCAGTATGGCTTGTGTGCGCGGTAATATGTGGTGCTTATAGTTAAGTGGTGTTTTTCTGTTACATATTAATTATCTATACAGTTACAATAATTCTTTATTGGAGATCATGAATTCCAGAATGCAGACCATGAAAAACATTTGTATGTATAACATTTGTATGTATAAACAGACATTTGTATAACAGACACATTGTATATATGTATATATATATATATAGACATAAAACAATTTAAAAATACAAGAATAATTTATTGAATTTACAATTCAAAGCTTTTCGTTCGCAAAGAGTACAAACATCCTCAGAAATACTTAAAATTTCTAGTATTCCTGAGGATGTTGGTAATGTTTGCCAACGAGCAAGCTTTGAATTGTAAAGTCAATAAATTATTCTTGTATTTGTAAATTGTTTTATTTCTTTATTAATACACAAGAATACATATTATAGGGTGAATATATATATATATATATATATATATATATATATATATATATATATATATATATATGAAGTTGATATATAGTTATTGTAAAGTCAGTGCAACGGAAAGGTAATGGACAGCGAGAAATATATATATATATATATATATATATATATATATATATATATGGTTATTGTGCATAAGCTTGGCACTATACGATATTTTGGGAAATTGTTCGAAACCATCAAATAGGACCATATCCAAAAGAATGTTTTTTATTGAAGTAGGAAAGTTACATTTTTTCAATTTAAAGTAGGGTAATAAATAAAGATGTAGAAGTTTTGAATGGGCACGGAGTGATACTTACGTATCACAGTGCTGCGCATAAGGTTGTACGCATCGACCACGGTACGTCACTCAACCTTACGTGTGTAGATATTTGAGAAACAACCTCTCCAGTTAGGATGGGTTTGGTTTTAAATTTATACAATACAATTATTACATACAATTTATAAATACATTATTACAAAACATTAGAATTAGCCGATTGCTGGGTACTGTTCAACAGCCTAGTGACCTCTTCGTCTTAATTATAAATATCATTTATGATTTAAGAGAATTATTGTTTAACCTGTCATGCATACGTTGAAGAGTTTACATGATTATTTACAAAACAGTAGAATCAGCCGATTGCCGGGTACTGTTCAACAGCCTAGTGACTTCTTCGTCTTAAGTATAAATATCATTTATGATTTAAGAGAATTATTGTTCAACCTGTCATGCATACGTTGAAGATTTTACATGATTATTTACAAAACAGTAGAATCAGCCGATTGCTGGGTACTGTTCAACATACTAGTTCGACAGACTGTTTGATTTTCCATAATGGTAAGTTAACAAGGAAATGTTCATATTTGTTGATTTCATCTTCACGTTAGCTACTAGTTTTCACTAAGCAATTGTAAATATTTACAAGTGCTGAAGGGAATCTTGAGTTTTGTTGTACATTACGTCCGGTGAATAGTATTAATCACTTGAACAATAGTTTATGACTGTTGATATTTTATAAACTGTTGTTCAAGTTTCAAGGAAATATTGTACTGGTATGTATCTTTCTTTTTAAATATTAAAAGTATTTACTCACATCATATAAAAAACACAATTTTTGAAAATTTTATACAAATATAAGTTTTGAGTCCTGACCCTTCCACTGTGCTCTTTGTAATTACATATTTGTGTATTATAAGATGTATATTATTGCAGCATTGAAAATATTTGCATAATCCAACTATATTGACTATATTAAATTAAAATATTATTCGTGCATAATAAAAATTAACAGAAAATGCTTGTAATTTAATGTATGTTTGGTTATTATTTACAACACAATATTTGCGACAGTATAATTTACCTACAAATTAAAGTAATAACGACAATAAATATTTCATTGAGTTATAGTTGAATTTTGTGTAATATCTTGCAGAGCTTTATCCAAAAATTGTTATAACCTGTAAGTAAAATATGCAATTTGTCGTAATAATGTTTATAACATGGACATCTTAAATGTAAATTAAGACTGAACAATCAATTTCAAGGCACATTTGAAATTACCTCAAAACAACCTTTTATAAAGCCAACATTTCGCAACATTTAAAGTAGAATTTAATGTAAAAGGGATTTGCATAAATTTCAACACTTAGGTTATTTAAAACTTTTTTTTCCAGTAGCAACTGCAGGTAAGTTACTCTTGTAAGTATGGATACAAAGTCTATATATTTGAGGATACAACATGATGCTTTTCAAGAACATTCACATATTGATTTGTAAGTGCATCCACAAAGTTGTAATTTTGTCAATTGTTTGGGCTTTTTAAGTGGATGGTTTAAAGGTTATGTTAATTCTTTAACACTTGTATAAGGTCGGGATCGCCATGGACAAGTGTTTTTTACTAGCAAGTATGGATACAAAGTCTATATATTTGAGGATACAACATGATGCTTTTCAAGAACATTCACATATTGATTTGTAAGTGCATCCACAAAGTTGTAATTTTGTCAATTGTTTGGGCTTTTTAAGTGGATGGTTTAAAGGTTATGTTAATTCTTTAACACTTGTATAAGGTCGGGATCGCCATGGACAAGTGTTTTTTACTAGCAAGTACGGATACAAAGTCTATATATTTGAGGATACAACATGATGCTTTTTCAAGAACATTCACATATTGATTTGTAAGTGCATCCACAAAGTTGTAATTTTGTCAATTGTTGAGTGGATGGTTTAAAGGTTATGTCAATTCGTTAACACTTGTATAAGTTGAGTTCTTGAATTTTACACAATTAGGACAGTTGTCATTTAAAATTATTAATGCCAACCTATGGTATTCCCAATATATTTTGTCAATAATTAGGGCAGTTTCCATTCATTTTAAAATAATAACATAAGCTATTGTGTACCTAATATGAATATTTTTTCTTCCACAATTAGGACAGTTTCCTTTTTAAATTAATAATCCTAACCTATGGTATTCCCAATATAGTTTGCTCCATAATTAGGACAGTTTTCATTCATTTCAAAATAACCAATTTTGTTCCTAATATGAATATTTTTTTTTGTCCACAATGAGGACAGTTGTCAATAATTAGGGCAGTTTTCATTAATTTTAAAATAACATATTGTGAACGTAATATATTTTTTTTTCCACAATTAGGACAGTTTTCATTTAAAATTAATAATCTCGACCTATGGTTCCCAAAATATTTTTTCAATAATTAGGGCAGTTTTCATTCATTTAAAAATAATAACCTAAACCTATTATAATCCTAATATGTATATTTTTTGTCCACAATTAGGACAGTTGCCTTTTCAAATTAATAATTCTAACCTATGGTATTCCCAATATATTTTTCACCATAATTGGGACAGTTTTCATTTATTTCCGAATAATAACATAACATATTTTGTTCCTAATATGAATATTTTTTATCCACAATTAAGACAGTTTCCTTTTTAAATTAATAATCCTAACCTATGGTATTCCCAATATAGTTTGCTCCATAATTAGGACAGTTTTCATTCATTTCAAAATAACTTAACTTATTGTGTTCGTAATATGAATATTTTTTTTGTCCACAATGAGGACAGTTGTCAATAATTAGGGCAGTTTTCATTAATTTTAAAATAACATATTGTGAACGTAATATATTTTTTTTCCACAATTAGGACAGTTTTCATTTAAAATTAATAATCTCAACCTATGGTATTCCCAAAATATTTTGTCAATAATTAGGGCAGTTTTCATTCATTTAAAAATAATAACCTAAACCTATTATAATCCTAATATGTATATTTTTTGTAAACAATTAGGACAGTTGCATTTTCAAATTAATAATTCTAACCTATGGTATTCCCAATATATTTTTTCTCTATAATTAGGACAGTTTTCATTTCTTTCAAAATAATAACCTAACCAATTTTGTTCCTAATATGAATATTTTTTGTCCACAATTAGGACTGTTGTGATTTTTATTTTTAACTCCAATATATTGTATTCATCATCCTCAAAGATTTGAAATAACGTTATATGTAGCTGAAGATATATCCATTTTGGTCATGTTTATATTGGGTTTTTTGTGTAATTGGATGCAATATTTTAGGTATGAATTATATAACATAGGTGAGTACATTTTTTTTATCACCACGAGAGGTGAAACAAGCTGAGAGGTTTGAAAAAATCTGGTTTATCTTAAGAGATGGACTTGTTTTGACAATGATAACACTAGTCAAGGGTATATGAATGATTGAGGTTATGGCAAAAGCATCGACGCAGAATATGTTTATACCGAAAACCTACTAAGTATTTTGAGTACATCGTCGCAAATTTTCTGATTTGATGAGATATTTTACCTGCAAAATTAAATATTTGGAAACCAGATGAGGTTACATAGGTGAGTATATTTTGCACCACAATGAGGGGTGTAAACAGCTAATGTCAAAGCAAAATCTAGTTTATCTTGAAAGGTGTACTTATGACGAAACAATGATAGCACAAATCCTTTGTATCAAAGGTATATTAATAGAATGTGAATATTTACTAACCAATAATTTGATATAATCTGGCCGTTATTTGGTCGATAAGGTTAGCGTCTAGAATGTGTATAATTACTAGCAAATGTTTTTACAACGGCAAAGGTATATAAATAAAATGTGAATATTTACTAACCAATAATTTGATATAATCTGGCCGTTATTTGGTCGATAAGGTTAGCGTCTAGAATGTGTATAATTACTAGCAAATGTTTTTACAACGGGTAATAGTAAGTATACATTTTTTTTTTTATAACCTCCACCGTGTGTTGATTCACATTTTTATTGCGAGTTAAGATAAAGAGCAGCGAGGGGGGGTTTAAAGTGGTTCTCTTTACTAAAAGAATTATAGTTTGTCAAATTAGTTTTCAAGGAACAATAGCATTTAAAATATTATGAAGTTTTTAAAAATAATATTGGGACAATTCTGCGGACTATATACAAACACGTATTTGTATGTCGAACAAATTCATATGTTATTTGTCTTGTTAATTGGTAATAGATGAAAATATGGGATTGTTGCTGTGCTTTTGGTCACCGAATTCGTTACCTTACTGGCAATAACATCTGTACTTTGAAATAACCTTTGCAAAATAAATGAGGACATGCTATTATTATGCCTTTAATGGTATTTTAATCATTTTTTATTTCTGATTACCAATTTGCCCCTTTCCCTAATACTAATACATAGCTTCTACTCTGGAATTTCTTGAGTAGAGGTAGGCCTCTATCATCATAATTCAAAAATTAAATTATGATTTTGATATGGATAGAATTGTTAGTTGTTTTCAATTGTAATTTATAGTTTCTTGATGAATTATTGCTCTTAAATTGACTAGTTTACCTTACTATAAGGGTCTCAGTTTCTTGATCCATTAATGATTTTGCTTTGACTAGTTTACTTTAATAAAAAGTATCAGTAGGCTGTTGCATCTAGAATAACTTTTTAAAAATAACCACTTGATAAGATACTTTTATGTTTTGTGCTATAACCAGGTCGAAATATATTGCTATATATTACCGTTTCTTGATTAACGATAAATTAAAACCGAAGTACTTTTGAAAAATTAATCAAATGTAGTATCAAAAACTACTTTGCAGAGACAAAGATTACTTCCGTTTTACTAATTAGGTGTTATTTATTTTCAAAACTTGGCATATTACTTGCTTCATATTATTTATCTTTTTGTAGCTTTTTTGTATCTTATTGTAAAATGTAACTAGCAAATTAACATTTCAAGTTAAAATATATTTCAACTATTATTTTTCTAATATTGTATTTAATTGACTATATATTGTTTATAAGTTGACAAATGAATATGGACATTATTTGTATATTACAAAAATATAGGTTTTAAAAATAACTATTTTGCAAAGAGAAAGATTACTTTTGATTTCTTAATTATGCGTCAATATGATGTTAAATATAGAAGAGTTTTGAATAATGAACACTAAAATTATTACCGTTTTGTAAATACTAACTACACTGTTACTCAACACGATGTTTAAATATTTAGAGACATAATAAGACACTTTCATGAGCAATGCTATAACCAAAAATTGCTACATTACAATTATTTAAATAACAATAACTTTAAACCGTAGTATTTTGAAGAATTAAAAGTATTATTACAAACTACTTTTCAAAGACTAAGATTACATTAGATTTACTAATTATGTATTAATTTGTTTTAAAACTACGAATATTACTTGCATCTTAATACTAGATTAGTTTTGTAACTACACACTCTTTAAATATTTACAGAAATAATAATAATGAAAGGTTACTTGCCGTTTATGAATTTAAAGGAGTTGTGCAGTGAACGCATGCGGAGCGGCAATACGATAACCCGCAACAGACCTTGTTTAGTTGGTCTTCGTGCACAATGATTATTTGAAATGCGCGTAAGTTGGAACAGACCCTGATTAGTTGACACATTGATTAGTTGAAATGCGTGTAACTTGTTTGATTGAAAGTCGTGCACCTTGATTAGTTGGTCATCGCGCACATTGTTCATTTGAGCGTTGCGTATGTACGTTGGTTAGTTAACACATTGGTCATTTGAAGTAGCCCCGTCATCGTTAAGTGTAAAATGAATATTTCATTCGAGAACCAAAAATGAACTTTTTTTTCAAATTTCGTTTATTGATGTTTCATCATTGTCAAATATTATAAGAGAAAATATTTACAGTATTCAAATGTTTTTGGATAAGGTGAAATCCTTTGGACGTATATCTTTACAGCAATACCCTTGCCACTCTTTTTGGTTAAATTTCAGATATTTACTTACACATTAAAAAACAATTTGCTTAACAATATTAAAAATACGTTGAAGTATTTAAAGTTTAGTTAAAGTATTGGTCTATTTAAATTAGACGAAAACACTCAAACCTAAACTTTTAATACATTTAATAAAAACAAACTCAGTAATGTAAGGATTTATCCGTGATAAATCAACACTACCCTCGAACATATATAAACTCCAAAAGAGGCTAATCACGAGGTTATGTACGGCCAAAATACAGGTAGTTGGCCTACGTGTAATTTTAAACAATAAGAAGAAATAGGGTTTCCGTTTTATTTTATATGTGATATTCAGAAAGAGGTAATTTAATAAATAATTAATATAAATGTTTTGTTTTAAAGTCAACTCCTACTTAAATAAACAAAGAAAAAATGTATTTTAATTTCTTTTTATTTTAAAATTACAATTAGCCTAATATAAATATGTATATACATATATCATAATAACAATATTAGGTGGTAATATAGAAAACGAATTTTCATTCTATGTATGGTGTTAGGTTATTATTTTTATTTCTTACTATTTATGCGCTTATGGCTTGCATTATGTTGCAGTTTCTTTTCGCTTTCTTTTCGCATTGTCTGTTTGGGAAACAAGGTTCGGTTCCGGTAAACCAGTTTGTTTATTTAGTGTATTATTTTCATTAATTTATAACCCTAAAGCATTATTTTTGATATTGTGTGGTAGCCATGACAATTTAATTTTGTGTAATGGAGATCTCGACGACAGTTAAATGGGGGAAAAAGAAAAATTAATACAGTACAGATTTCGGAAGTAGATTTCTAGCTATGTCTCAGTGTCAAGTCGCTAGACTTCGAAGACGAAGAAACTCAGTTCGAATCCTACCTAGGTCCCCTTAATTAATATCATTTAATTATTAAATATATATTTGATAAACTATATCAACATCAATTGCCATCCACAATCGGTAATAAAAAAAAAAATATTTTAACTCGGTTGAATGAATAAAAACGTATTTTATTAACGCTTGAAAATTGTTATGAGATATATATCAGGAGAGTGTAAGCTAATAGAGGGAGTGAAAAATATAGAAAAATAATTTATAAAATAATTTTGCAGAAACGCCAGTTAGAATAGTTTATGTGATAGTGTAACTTTGAGCAACACATATTATGCCTATAACACATAAATTAGAGCGAAAATATGACCACAAAGATATGTTGAAGAAAGAGAAAACTGTATGCCAATAACGGATGTGTTCTCTTACAGGTGTGTGTTTGTTTGCTTCGAGTCGACGTGATAAATTAAGTTTATCTAGTGTATCTTTGCGATGTGCATACATTTTCTCAACAATGAGGAGCCTGAAAGTTTCTCTTTTGGTTAATCAACAAAACCTGATACTCAAATATACAATACTCTAGTTTGAACATGCATGTATCGTGTTATAGTTTTACCATGAACACAAACTACATATTGCACGAAATACGTTAGATGAATAAATCATCACATACCACTTGTATGTAGTTCAATATTAACAACATATTTGTGTCACAATTCGTTGTAGAATTCCTCTTTTATTATCAAATTCCTTCTATTACCAGAAAAAACCTTTTGTCAAGTAACAGTTCAAGGAAATAAGTTTGAAAAATTTTTACGTTTGTTAGTATAAAAGATACTTAACAACTTAATTTCGTGAATAAAAACAATGTTATTAGATTTGTAACGGTGGCTTTACACAGCATCTGGAACCGTTTTGTTGTCTCTCTAAAGCCAATATAAAGTTAAACATAAGCTAAACTCACACATTGTCAGCATAGAGCGGTGAATATTGGAAGTGTTGGGGTTTGTTTGAAACTTCTTAAAATGAAGCACTTTAGAACACAGGACTCAATGTATTTATTTCCTCTGTTGTTTATGTTGTAATGAAATGAAACACACACGCACTGACACGTGCGCGCGTACTGAAACACACGCAAGCATAAACACATGCGCACGCACACACACATTTAAACATATGTAAGTGTAACTTGCGCACGCACACACACATTTATACATATGTAAGTGTGTGTATATGTATATATATTTTTATAGGCCTATATATAATATGTAAATATATATCTTATTTAAAAATTAGAATAAAATTTAAAATAATTATTATTGTAAACACTTAAAACGTTTCATAGTTATTGTATGTGAATGAACCTTTTGACAATGTGAATGCATTTAACTAAAAAAGCTATTAATTAATTAATTCCCGTTTGTAAGTAGATTACAATATCAATGTTATCACCAAAGCCAGTAATGATGACATGACTGTCAGAGATATTTGTGATGTATAATCGACACAAAACCCGTCTTAGAGGAAAGCCAGCTTATTTACCACAGTTCGAAGTAGGCTGGAATTACGTACAACTAAAATATTACAAAACCTTCATCGTCAGTCACCAAAAGGCGTTTGTGGTACATAAAGGAATACTGTGGAATAGAAACTTTTTGTGTGTGGCATTTCGTTGATAGTTGGAATCTTTTGCACTTGACCAATTTATTGAACCGGTGTTGTTTGGATCAAATTGTGTCTATTTGTTTAGGGTTTTATTAATTCGTTATTGATTTCAGTTCAGAGTTCTCTATCTACTGCTTTTCTTACGTTTAGATATCACTGGAAGTCTAGGGCATTTGTAGTCCGAACGTCGCATTTAACAAATGCCCGATTTTTCCCATTATTTTATGTAGAAGTTGTTCTTATCTAGATCTATCTATTGTTTTTTATTTCAGCTGTTACATCCTGAGCACTAAACGGTTCAATTGGCATGTTTCCTATGTTTTTCATTTTGTCTACATCTCTTCACCTTCATTTAGTTAAAATGTAACTTCAACCATATTTCGCCACTAATTCTAATAGCGTTTTGAACAAATAGGAGTTTAGGTGTATTAGTGAATTTTCATAGCAGGACTCTAGGCCAATTTTCATTGAGACTCTCTTCAGAGAGATATTCTTTTGTCGATTTCCGCCTGAAATGACCGGTTTTGTGCTACATTTTTAAAGTAATTTTATTAAAAGTAGTTTTTCCTCCGTAGATCCTGTTTGTAGCTTGTCCGCCATAGCCTTAAAATTGACCCTTGTATCTCCCTTAATTGCAAAAATAATATGTTCATAGAAACAAGAATTCGTTTTTATTAAGAGACATAATAGTTTTAGTATATAATATTACATGGTAAAAAGGAATAATAAATTCTTATTAAATAGGACACTTAAAATAGGCCCTGTTACAACCAGGTTAGCTGAAATTATGTGAAGAAACTGTGAAGTCCTTAATAATGGCAGCAGAATATGTTTCCTGGATAGAAGAGAATTGATTTGCTGTATAGTGACAAGGCACCGATCCTTCACAGCCACTGGGCTTCACAGGGATAAACAGGAGAAGATAAGAATACAATAAAGTACCTACTTATTCTATTTGCACAATTATATATAACATTCAAATGCATATTATAAACAACTAGAATTATTAGCAATTTTTTGAATATTTAGAACAAAAGAGTTCTATGTAGCACTCGTAACTAACATAGACGCAAAACCGACTTAGTTGTACGTTTGCTTATGCTTGGGCACGGGGCAGTGGGGGGAAGGTGCGTCAGTGGGCAGTGGGGGGAACAAGCGAGAGAAGAGAGTCAGAGCCAGAACGAGAGTTGGGTTAAAGCCGTTACCAGAATTTAGAGTACAGAAAAATCTTCTGACGCAAGAGGGAGAAGCTACCGGGCCAGTCTGAATGAATGATAAAAGCGACCAGTGAAATAAGCAACCATCACGGAATGTGCAAATTAAGCGACCAAAATACCCGTACCGTTGCCAAGGTCATTCAAACGAGGGATACTGAATCCGGGATTTGCGAAATAAGCGACCAAACTACTCTTCCACTATTCATTACAGTTGAACTTTGAAGGAGATCGAAGAAAGCTGAAGTATAAGAGAGTGGGTACAGCTATTGGAAAAACAATTAAGAAATATGACAAAAATGGTGCATAAAGGCTTTTATCTATACTCCCTCCTACCTTCAAAACCTTGATATATTTGACGATCATAAAAAAAAAACATACAAAAATATAGAAATAAATATAAACTTATGTAAACATTAACAAAATATTATAAAACACAAAAAGTTGAAAAAATTATAAAACAAATATAAAAAAAAATCATTGACGAAGGTTTCATGAGCCGGATTTAAAACTCACCTACATGATAGAACTGATTTATTATAATTTAGTCTGTTAAAAACTTGGTTGAAATGGGATGGAAATCAAAACACAATATAAAAAACAGTTTCAACCCTCGTAGTGTAAAGAGTGTGGAATACCCAGAGGAGGTGTAATTCTGTGATGGTCGCTTATTTCATTTGTCGCTCATTACACTTGTCGCCCATTACACTTGTCACTCATTACACTTGTCGCCCATTACACTTGTTGCTCATTACACTTGTCACTCATTACACTTGTCGCCCATTACACTTGTTCCTCATTACACTTGTCACTCATTACACTTGTCGCCCATTACACTTGTCGCTCATTACACTTGTTGCTCATTAAACTTGTCACTCATTATACTTGTCGCTCATTACACTTGTTGCCCATTACACTTGTTGCTCATTACACTTGTCGCTCATTACACTTGTTGCCCATTACACTTGTTGCTCATTACACTTGTCGCTCATTACACTTGTCGCTCATTACACTTGTTGCTCATTACACTTGTCGCTCATTACACTTGTTGCCCATTACACTTGTTGCTCATTATAGTTGTCACTCATTACACTTGTCGCCCATTACACTTATTGCTCATTACACTTGTCACTCATTACACTTGTCGCTCATTACACGTGTTGCCCATTACACTTGTTGCTCATTACACTTGTCACTCATTACACTTGTCGCCCACTACACCTGTTGCTCATTACACTTGTCACTCATTACAATTGTCGCCCATTACACTTGTTGCTCATTACACTTGTCACTCATTACACTTGTCGCCTATTACACTTGTCGCTCATTACACTTGTCGCCCATTACACTTGTCGCTCATTATACTTGTCGCTCATTACACTGACGATTAAGACTCAAGCCGCAGGTAGAAAATTCGTAATGACCGCTTATTTCACCAGTCGCTTATTTCACCGGTAGCTTATTTCACCGGTCGCTTTTTTCACGATATCGCCACTATTACGTGGCCATATAACGTCCTTTTTAGCCCAAACAGAGTTGTGTCATCAACCTGACCATCGGCCAAAGTAACTCTGAATTCCCCAACATTGCAGGGATGCTCTTCGATTGGTTCGCCCGTCTAGGAGTTTGGATTTGAATTTGGCTATTTAGATTATTTTGAAATGCGCCATAAGCTGTTAAGGAGATTATAAAAATATCTTACTTTTACAATACTATATTTTTAATTAAAACTAAATATTGTAATTTGGTACTGAAGTAATTAATTATCTAATTCACGAGTCTTATATAAAGACCCTAATATTTATAAACAGTTTATTTTAACCTACAAAAAAATATACCTTTGTTTCATAATATGGGATAATTTAATAATCATCTAGGCCAAGCCTTTGGAAATAGTTCATGAAAAAACAACCACTTCACAGGATAAACGACTATCAATCAAGCAGAAATCTACTTTGGAAAGACTGACGGATCCGTCTTCTAGCGTTCAAGCCAAGCTTAGCTGTGACTTACAAGATCAATTTGGATTTAATCAAGGCTTTATATTCGCTAAAAGGAAGTGATTGTCATTTCTAAGCAACGGCAGACATTGTGTCCTGACACTGTGCGACGTCTAATTGCAAGCTTTGGAGTGAACTGTTTGCATTAGCGATTTGAGGTAAATAAGTGGGGAAAACCTTCAATATATAAGTGACCATAATTACCTCAAATTGAGTTCCTTAAATTATCGTCTTTCATGAACTACTTTTACCTAGGGACTATATTTTTAATTTCTAGAATACATTTTTTTCATGTCGTTGTTGGCAGAATTATTAAATTTTCAACTGTATTTTAGGTAAAAAAAAATTCTTAATACGTCAAGTTTTATCTGTAAAGTGTGGATAAGCATAGAGATATAATTGAAATAAAAATTAACAATACAATTATATGACCAAATCTTATTTTAAATTCAGTATTAGTTTTTCTTCACAGTCGAACACTTTTAACAACAGAGATTAGAAAATTAATCAAAGTCCTAATTATTATTAAATCATATTAATAATAATATTATAAACACAATATGGTTATCATTACGTGTTATATAACACTTCCTATTTTATAAATGCACGAGATCTCTTAAAGATAAACTAGATCTCAAGATCTTAAAGATCTCTAATTCGATAAACTAAATACCTTTATGGAACATGAATAACAAAAGGAAACCACTTATGAAAACTTGATTTTATCACTAAAACATAATTTTGGGCTGTCTGAACGGTTGAACAGTCGTAACTTTGATTGAACACTTTTAACAACAGAGATAAAAAAAAAGTTAATTCTGATTCTTATTATTATTTATAACAAAATATTAATAATAAAGACCAATGTTTTAATAAATGCATTTCAAATCCAACAAATTACTTTGCATTTTTATAAATGTATAAAATATCTCTTTACGCATATCTTTAAAACCATATTTAATAAAATTACAGATTTTCTGTAAGATACCTATGGAAAGCCTTTTAGTGTCTACATCTGGTAGGCCTGTCACTGAGGATATGTCTTTAGTAGTTGACATTTTACTGGAAGACCTTTCGTAAAAACGAGAATGTACTTTGTAAATATTCTGTAAAAAACATTTTAAAATCATTTGATTTTGTAAAAAAGAAATATATAAGCGTTGTTATATGAAAACGATAAATA
The DNA here is from genome assembly GCA_036971475.1 of Prosapia bicincta. NCBI lineage: Eukaryota > Metazoa > Arthropoda > Insecta > Hemiptera > Cercopidae > Prosapia > Prosapia bicincta. Next base: position 204,069,178 of record JBAIZL010000001.1, on the reverse strand, counting down.
TTTGTTGTGTTTAAAGTCAAGGTCAGGTCACAGACCGATATATATTTGTTTTGTTTAAAGTCAAGGTCAGGTCACAGCCAATTAATGTTACTACAATACAGTCTACGTTTCGATTTTTGATCCGAAAATCCTTAACAAGAGCTAAACGTTTATAACTTTAATATTAAACAATAATTTACAGTTTTTAACATTCATAAACTATACTTTTAACATAATTGAAATCTAATATTTCATTACTTTTCATAAATATTAACATTACAAGTCAAATTGCAGTACTAGACAAGTCACTGCTACAGATTTCTACATTGATTGGGATTAAAATTTGACCGGTCAGTTAGTGTCTCTCACTCCCGGATAATGTCGTGAATTTACGTTCTGATTCATTTCCCCCATATTCATTTTTTTTGTAAGTTCAATTCTGAGTCGCTTAAAATCCACGTAGCCGCGGCTCACACTTTGGGAACCTCTGCTATATGAACGGATCCCACAACGAACTGTTAAAAGATCTACAAAGGCAAGACCTGTTGAGTTTGATGAATGAATAAATTTTCTGATCCATATCATTCCGCACGCAAAACGCTCGTCTGCACATGCGCAAAGTAGAATGTATTCACGTAACTTGGTTTGTAATGAACTAAAATTGGAATTTAGTGTATGCAGATCGCAATGCAATGATTGTGTCACGACGACTCACAGCAACGAGGCTTGCTTGCTAAAAATTAGTTATTCACTTATACTTCGCTCGAAATCCTACCTATTTGTTATAATCACAGCTTCACAGGTTATGTTCCTAGGTTATAAATGTATCTCCCTAAAGGTATAAAGAAATTAAAGACATACAGGAAAGCAACAGCAATACGAGACATCGAATCATCAACATAACACAAACATACAGTTTATAACCACGCCCCATCTCACGGCATAGTGACTAATAATAATCTTATTCGTCACAACAAATAAAATTGCAAAAGAGAACAAATACAAACACAGTAATACAAATTCAAACATAAACCCAATCTTCCACAAGCTCAAATAAAACAATAAAAACAGCACTGCAATGAAACTGTAATGAACAAAACAGCTTTCAATTGCTATTTATTTTCAACCTGAAAATACTCACATAACAAAACACAGTAAAATAATCACTAAATGACAGGAATACTCAGAGATTCATAAAGCACAAAGAGATATAACGGATTCATAATGCTAAAGGCAAATTTTGCCATACAAGACACGCTACAATATTGCAAAGCCCTACATAATCTAACTAACGGAAGAAAATCAATACAGTTATCTTGTATATTAAAATTTACAAACGTCACAAAATTCCATTATAATACACGTTAAAGGACAAAACTAATTTCCGACACGTCACCGTTTCTGAACACTTCATACAAAATAAATTGCACGAAAATGAAAGAATATATGATTATAGAAAACACTTTACTCTCAGAATTCACAAAAATACTTACATCACAGATATTCAATAATGTAAGTTAATTAATAAGCTCTGAATTGTGATTAAAGTATGCAGTAGGCTACTGTCTTTATGATATGTTTCTTATTCTTTTAGATCATTTTTATGTGTTATAGAATTATTATTACTTTATACATGCTACTTATTGTTCACATTTACTACAATTGTCATGAATTAAGCTCTTTTATGAATCCAGTAGGAACATGATCTCCTGAAGACCAGTCAACAGGAGAATATCTCATGACGAATTGGCAAACCACCTTATGGAAGATAATTTGAAAAAAAATAGCTAAAATCATTTGAGAGATCTATTCCCAAAGACATTATTCTCTTTCTTGAAAACTTCCGATTGGGAAGTGAAATGATGGAACCAAATAATTTAAAAAGAGACCGTATCTACTTTGTGGAAAACACAAAAATAATAAATCTACAGTTAGTTGTACTTGTTGCAAATTATTTATTTGTAAATCATATAGTGAACGACAAATTCGATTACACTTGTTTATATTATCTTGGCGAAATAACCACTACTTACTGATTTATTCAGCAGACGCGTTTCGCCCTAGGTCAGTGCAATTTTCAATGCTGTGAATTACTGACAAGACTGTTGCTCAGGTGTGTTGTATTGGTGTGAGTCTGTGGTGTATTTCTGTTCTGTGGTGTGTTATTGTTCATAGAGTAGTTGTTAATTATGTGCTCAAATATAGTGTTTGATTGGGAGTGTGTTTTGTCATTTAGAATGTGTTGTGAATAGTATTTATGGTGCTTATATTTTTCATAGTTTTCTACTGTGTTGAGTTTTTTGCTTATATTGGTGTAATGTAGGACTTTTAGATTGGTGTCTAGTGTTTAGTTTACCTTCAACTAAAAGAGAAAGAGTTTGTGCGAAGTGCGAGGTAAAAATTCCTTTGTGAAAAATCGCTTCTCTCAGGTGATTGGGAGGAGGATTCGGTTTGCAATGGTGAACCGACCGGAAGTCTACACAAGAACGCTATACTAGGCCGACTGCTACCTTTCGGCTGGTAGATGGCAGAATTTGGAGTAAAGTATAAAAATAAATATAAAAGTATATATAATATAAAGTAATATATAATATATATATATAGTATATATATATATATATATATATATATATATATATATATATAAAGTAATATAATATAAAGTAATATAATAAATATAAGTATAAAAAATAATTAAAATCAAAACAAAAATATAAATTGAAATTAAATTAGGTGCCACTATGCAATAGTAGAACTAATGTTCTCAGAGCGTACGTAACAGAGAAGAGAGCAAAGACTTTTTCAATCAACTGAAGTGTACAATTAGTCTCTCTACGGAGCATGAACATAAGTGAGTCTGTTCAACGCGCATAGGCCTAACGATTTTCCTCATAGTGACCTTATTCTAAAGCAAAACACTAATTATAAAAAAAAGACAACATGATTATAAATAAAGGTAGGTTTTATGAACGATGCTCTAGATGAAATAATGATCTCACAACTAAAACAGCATACCACAGTTCTTTTCTGTACTATTTAATATAAAACATAACTTATACAAGTAACAGACATCAATTACGTCTTAAATAACAGGATCATAGAGTATGGAACATAGAGAAAAAAACATATAGAAGGGGTTGAAGCAATTTGTTAATATTCAAAAAGAATGGAACAATTTCTAAGGAAACTTAAGACACATATAAAAGCAAAAGTAAGAAAACATATTAAAATACTTTCAATATAAAAAAAAAATAATTAGTTAACTTATGTCTGAGGACAGTCAGAGTGGTTAAACATACATTATTCTGGAAAATGTAGACACAAATGCCTATGTTCTTTTTTGCTATTTAACAAACTAAGGGCATCGTTAATAGAATTTCAGTTCCTACTCTTGTAAACAACTTGAGAACTTATATCTCTCAATTTATATCATTCGTGACTTACGTTTCTAAATATGTTTTATTTGTACCTCATAATTCTAAAATTTAACTTTTTTGTTGCTATATATAATCTAGGCCTACTAACTAGCCTATACGTCCTGTCACACTGAAGAATTATGTTACACAAACCGTTTATAGGTTTAGTTCTGGATGTGACAGGTTATTAAGTTGTTTGACTACGCAACTTTATAACAGTGGTAAAGGGACGTGGAAGAACAAAATCTTTTATTTATTGATAGTGTAATGTGTAGTGTCTTTGTATTATGTGAAACAAATGTATAGAGTATTTGTGACCTGTTTAAAATTAAACTTGTAAATTTCAAATTACTAAATTTAACTTAAGCCCTCCATTTGGAGTTATAAAAATCCATTAGAGTATTAGAGGAAACGGTTTGAAAGAGTTAGTTTTTTTATGACTGATATTTGAAGGGTACGTTTTAAAGCGTTTTGTTTTCCCAATTTTACTTTTAATTTTTGCTTGAAAATTACTAAAATATTTACCTTTTTAATCCAGCCTTTCAGTTTGGTGTAAAAGTTTTAATTGATTTCAAGGGCGCAGAGTAAATATTTACAAAAAACAGGTGAAACACTTTAGAAAGCAAGCATGAAGTTGGCTTAAATTAATGGGGGGGGGTGTGAGAGTGAAATCCATAGGGGTAAATTACTTTTTATAGCCAAGGACGGAATGTTCCTAGTGCTATCGAAAAGGTATTATTGTCCTAATGAATTATTCCTATAATTTACTTAAATTATAAGTTTTGTCAAGTTGTAATTTTGGGCACCAGGTAGTACCTATTTCTTAACGATCAAAGCATTTAGACTAGTTATGCTACACACGGATAACAATTTCTGTTTTTACCTATATACATTTACGCTAGCAGTACAAACCCTTACTGAAGACATTTTTGGTTTACAAAAGCAGCTTTACTCTCACACTTGAGCGCTAACATCTGTCTTCGTCACGTGCCTATTCTTTTTCTCAAGACACGTTGCAAAACCTTGTGCTACACTTTTACAGTTTTGAACTCTCTAATTTCAATATGGTCACCACAGTTGGCCTACTACCTTACTAGTCCCAAAGTAGACAACTGCCCCAGTAACAAATGTTTTTACATTGATCCACTAACTTAAAAATTAATTAAATATTGATAATATTTTATTGGCACTACACATTGTAATAAATAAATAATTTCCACTTTGGGGATTTCGTAGTTTTTTATAAGATTCAATACACACTCGTTCATTGAAAATTAACCCCGATTTTACATATTGTTAGGCAATTTATGCATGGCACATACACTTAAAACTATTTTTATTCATAACTAGATACGTTTACGGCAACAGTTCAAACACTTATTGAAAAAATATTTTGGTTTACAAAAGCAACTTTGCCCTCGCATTTGAGATAACAACAATTGTCTTCATCACATGCCTAATCCTTTCTTCAAGACACCTTGCAAAGACTTATGTCTTACTACACATTTGCATTTTTGAAGTGATAACGTCTTTACGCGAGGTGAACAACCATATGCTACGCACATTTTACCCCATATACGTCACAACATATGATTCCATCTAACAGCTGATTTTGTGTTATAGGTCATGGTTGTAGAACAAACGTTTTACACGTAGACTATTATTATATAGTTTTGATCAGTTAATAAATATATATATGTATTTAAATTTTGACAAATCTGAATACAAATAATTCAATACAACGTTAATAACATGATGTGTATTTTTAATTCAATTTTTGAAAGGAATACATTTCTAGGCCAGTCTTATACTTTTTAAATGACTGATTTGAATTGTTCTTTATAAAATTGTATTCAGTAAACATTGAATAAATGTTTGTTGTTACCCCCATTATTTTAATAAGAACTACAATAGATACTAGCCTTTATTAAATCATTCCTCAAATAAAGGTCTTTACCCCCTAGGACGCGTTATACTAGGACTGTGCCCGTATCGTCAAATGCAAAAAAACTATTCTTTGCATCGTTTGTACTAGACAACGCCCATTAGACCGTTGCGTCACCGACCAACACCGTAGCATGCCATGACTGGCCAGCATAACATTTGTCGGCCAGCATATTTTGTCGGTGACGGACCGCTCCATGCATGGTACGTAACGCCTCAGACTCCGTTGCAACCGCGTATGCTCCGCATTGCTATTCCATCCAGATGCAAAACGTAGTTGCTATTTGCTTGCTTTTGAAAAAAAAGTGCGTTAGCTAGGCAAAAAAAATTTAATGATTTTTTTTCCAATAATTAATTGAACTATAATGACGTCATACGAAAATACCTGTAAAACTAGATACCAGTATTCATCATCAAATAGGTATTATATATATATATATATATATATATATATATATATATATATATATATATATATATAAATATCGCAATATGTTTTCTTGTGTATTAATAAAGAATCTCACATCTGTTGGAGAAAGAAATGGAGAGAATGCAATACTGGGCGCGAATATTATTCATTACAAAAACCACCTAATGATCCAAAGATCTTCAAGTCATTATCACGTTCAGTGGCATCTTTTGCGGCACGAGCTCGTATGGGACACATTGTCACCAATACATATTTGAAAAGGTTTCATATTACTAACGACTCTATCTGTGGAGTGTGCAAGCAAGAAGAGGAAACATTAGAGCACATACTTTTGAAGTGTCCTGTAACAGCAGCAACAAGGAGTCCCTTGATAAAGCAACTAGGACGGGAATGTACCCTGGACAGAATCTTGAAAGAAAGTTGTTTCTGGCCATTGGCAGAGTGTGTGTATAGGAGACATCGAGTCATCGAGGCCAACCTTGGAAGCTCGTAATAAGAAGTAAGAAGTAAGTATTAATAAAGAACAAAAGTCAAAATACAAATACAAGAATTATATTTGAATTTACAATTCAAAGCTTTTCGTTGGCTAACAGTACCAACATCATCAGGAATATTAAACAATTCAATTGGTCTCTGAATCATGTCGTCATTCTTCCCTTCCTCGTTCAAAATAATGGCAAACATTGCCAAATCTGTTAATGACAATGGGGTAATCGCCATATTTTATGTTTTCACATAAAACAACTAACATGGCACTGATATGTTTCACAATTCGCAACATGGCAAAATAAAATATAAACATTAAATAAATGTATAAAGATAAGTAACATTAAAACAGTAGACACTGTATTACTAAAGTAGTCTCATGACGCAAGAAATGTAAGCTGCAGGAATCAACGGCTACCGAACGGGTGTCATATCGTCCTATACGGGTATAGAATGCTGTAGATAGGTTACTGTGGGCATTGTAGTGACTGAAACGTTTTTTCTCGTGCCTGACACGGCCCTATGAAGGTTATGGTATGATACGTTCTAGAGAGTAAAGATCTTAAAGATGTAAAATTTGAATAAAAATGTATACACTTATATTTTTGGCAGTTTTTCGCTGAAATATTTGCGAAATTATTAGCTCCATGTTGCTATCTCCTCCGTCGGAATTCCCCCGAGTGTCAGAACCAAATTTTCTCACTTTATAATACTTGCGTTATCATCACGTTTTATAAACGTTATTGTAACGTTTCGCTGATCATAATGGGTTGCAAAGTAAATTATTGCTTTAAGCTGGTATTTTTTTTCTTATAATTGTTATCTTCCTTCACAAGTCAAATGTGGGAAGTAAACAAAAAAATAAAAAATTGGCAAATATCTAGTATAGTAAAGGCATCCTTAAATAAATATGATTTTTAGAAAATATATATGTAAAACAAAAATATTAAAAAAATATCTTTCCCGAGAGATGTGTTGTATGTACGGCATTTCTATTATAAATAAGCAGTTTTAAAGACGATCTTATTGAGTAACTCTATGTAGCTAATAAAAAAGAAGTCGAATAAATAGTTACTTGAAAAATATGTACTACAACAAACCTACGTTCTTAACTTTATATCTATAAATAAACTAAAATTCTTATTAACAATTTTTTATATTAAGTTGTTGCTTGATAAATTTCAAACTTCCAGGAGACTTGGGAAAAACTCATAGAAAAATCTAATTTAAAATAAACCGCATAAAATAGCCTTGAAATATCGAAAAGGTACAGAATTTATTCCTTATTAACAAAGCAGACAGATTTATGACTCAATTTCCACCGAGGGATCCTTTTACAACGCGCATAAATTTAAAAGATGTATCAAGGCACCAACTGATAGCACGAGTCCTAGACGTAAACAAACTGTTGGGCAGAAATTACAGTCAACTGATAATCTTAATTATTGAACGAATCAGCTGTCACATTAGGCTGTAATTTCTTTAAGATAACAATCAGTTCCAAAAACGATTCATTAATATTATGGATATAAATAGACATTTAAAAAAAATCAATTAAATGAAATATTTTTTGTACAAAATTAAATTATTGGGTCGATGACTGTATTTTATAAGTTTTAAACAGATTTTATTTGCCTGGGAACTAAAAAAATGTTATCTTAAATTAGTCATTCATATTAATTTACACAGGGCTTCATGAGAGGGAATTTTCTACTTGTCAGTAGAAGCCTGGAAATTCAAATTAGGATTCGATATTATTGCTTTTATTACTCAACAGAAAAAAATTCAGGAAATATCTATTTAAATTTTGTTGAAAATGTTATAGATTACACGTAGACCTAGTATTATATATTTTTGACACATATAGTAAAACCTCTTATATCCGGATCAATTTGGCAACAGCCCGCTAAATATTGGATATGGGTGGATATGAAATGGTGTACGATTCTGCTACATAATCACAAACCATTCCAATTGGAAGTAGAAGTATGATTGTTTCAAGTAAATAGGTTACACTTGTTGATGATTGTAATAATATTTTATTAGCAATATAGAACTGTACGTACAATTTAGTTACGTGCCTGTATGTAGACCTACATTTACTTAACCCATTGTGGTTTACGTGCTAAGTCAGCTAAGCCCGACAATTTATTAGTAGACAGGTATAAAGAGCATCCCAGCTAATCATGAGTGTTGTCATTGTGAGATTGATTTGCTTGTATCAACAGAGCTCCTGACATGTCACGCACAAGACAAGACATCTGTGCGTTTAGAGATATTTAATGAGTCTGGATAGAGCATAAATAAAGAAATGTATTTATGGCCCATTGAGCATCTTTCAAACATCTAAACATAACAGAATGCTTCGTCAGTTTTTATGTCAACTGGAGTGAGAAGCTCAGTATACGTTTTACTCGGTGTCGGTTAGTAGGTCAACAATACGCACACTCAACACAACTGATTAAGTTGGGTAATACACCAATCTGTAGAACACTAGTGAACTGAACGACACGGAGACTCGAATAGAACTGGCAGAATGGAAAGAGAACAGAGCAGACTGCTGGCGCCAGAAACTGGTTCGTCGATAAAGTGTCTTGTGGAATAAAAACGCTGGCGGTATTTTCATATTACGTCCGGATATCGGAGGTTCCTGATATGAGAGAGCCAGAAAGTGGAGGTTTTACTGTATTTCTATTTAGAAGGTTTAGGTTTTATTTTTAGTTATAACGTTTATTTTGAATCTTAGTATTTGCCAGTTTGTAGCATTTGTCATGATGAGTATGTTTTAAATTAGTTGTCTGGGTCTTAGTGGTTAGTTAAAATGATTTAGTAAATTTGAGTAAATTAATGAAAATATCATTTTGGAAAATTTATCAAATTTAACCTAATCTCCTCAATAGCTTAGTATCGTGCTATCTCGATAATCGTGTAGCGCTTATCATATAAATTCTCTTTACGATTTGAGATCCACGGACTTTACTTTTAATTGAACACATGTGTACAATATAATCAGACACTAGTAAATGTTTTAGTTATATTTATACTTATCAAAGTCATTCGTTAATGGTCGACATAAACAGTTCCATCAATTAAAAACTATTTCTATTTATATGCAGTAAATTTTACATTTTCTGGTCTTATTCTTATTTAAACGTTTTTGAGTTACAAATGACCGTATGTGAGTCCCTCCATCTGACGGTTAGCTTGTTTGGCCGTATGTGAGTCCCTCCATCAGACGGTTAGCTTGTTTGGCCGTATGTGAGTCCCTCCATCTGACGGTTAGCTTGTTTGGCCGTATGTGAGTCCCTCCATCTGACGGTTAGCTTGTTTGGACGTATGTGAGTCCCTCCATCAGACGGTTAGCTTGTTTGGCCGTATGTGAGTCCCTCCATCTGACGGTTATCTTGTTTGGCCGTATGTGAGTCCCTCCATCAGACGGTTAGCTTGTTTGGCCTTATGTGAGTCCCTCCATCTGACGGTTAGCTTGTTTGGCCTTATGTGAGTCCCTCCATCTGACGGTTAGCTTGTTTCTTTAATTTCAACCCGATTATCTAGCTGGTTACTACAAGTTGCAGACTTGGTAAGGAATTCCTTGCAAAACACTTTTGTAATCTTATCAAGTTTACAAATTACTTACATGACTTAAATTACTTAATTACTCTGCCCATATCACTACATTCCACTTACATGACTAATATGGCTGTATTGGGTCGACACAAACATAAAGTATTTTAGTAACTTAAAATCCTGTTGATGAGGATCGTTTACGGGTGATTTAGATCTTTGATTGTGCTTGTTTGAAAGAGAATGAGTCAGGCAACACTTCTACGAATTTAACACAAGTCGTTGGTTAGCAATTGTGTACTTGATTTACTCAGGGTCATTAATGTAAATGAATTGTGATGAGAGATACGGATAATTAAATATATGACTTTAAAAAAATGTAAAGAACCTAACTAATCGCAATTATCGTCAGAAAACAAAACAAAAAAACTTTGCGATAACGTATTGAGATACCCCATTATTATCCTACATACTTTTTATATTTACAACTTGTGATAAAAGTTCAAAGCCGATCAGAAAGCTAACCTGCAATATTAGAATACATTTGAAAACGTTTCCTGTCGCTTCACTGGGTAAGTAAGCCTAAGGCCTAAAGGGAAATAATTATTTTCCTTTTAAAATGGTACACCTGTTTATAATTAACGTAGTACTTAACGTAATATTCTTTTACAAATTAAAATAAGCTTTTAAATTTACTTAGTAAAATTTAATATACCACGTTACACAAATGGTTAGATTTCATTGCTTGGTGTTAGAGAAGTAAGTCTGCAAATAAGTGCATTTTAAATGGTTAAAGAAGTATTATCTAACATCCAATAACCTAAATTCTCTTCTGGATATAGGCTATTAGAACTTTTGTAACATTCAATGTGCCAGTGTTATCTAAGACTACTACTTAAGCTGTAATGCAACTATGGCTGTATAAATGCTATAATACAGAAACAGATTGCATTTGTTTTAAATTATTAACTAAAATGAATTGTACCTTTTAAAATAATATAAGATAAATGCAATAAAAAAAGAATAACGCTTTAAAATGCCCATTGAAAAGTTGGCATTCAAAAAGTCCTTTTGCTGCCAATCTTGTTAAACGTTTGAAAACTGTGTCATTAAAATTTTATCCTTGTTCTCTGTATCTACATTTACAAGTGTATAATTCAATTTCTTCTATTACCGCACAGCCTATATATATATATATATATATATATATATATAAAATATGCATATATATATATATAATATGCATATATATATATATATATATATATATATATATATATATATATATATATATATATATATATATCTTGTACAAATTTTCAATCTTTAATAACATACATTGTTATTTATCCAATTAAACTGATGACAATTGGTAATACAGTGTTTTCAAACATTTATTCATTAATTGAATTTATAAAACTTGATGTTCAGCTCTGATTAGAACTGAATATCTACATGTTTGAAATTCAGCACTTTGGGACAGACCCAACTCTGCCATAGCTAGAAACTAATTACTAAAAGATGTTTATGAAATTATAAGAGAAAGGTTCCTTGCAACAATGAAGCATTACAAGAAATTGGTAGAATGAGAAATAATAAACCACCATTAGCTTCATAAATTAGAAACTAAAAAAAAAAATACAAAGCGAATAAATGGTAACAAACAAAAATAATAGTTTCTGAGAGAAAAATGGAAAATTTCAAGAAAATGTCTCTTCTATTTCGCCAGTTAATACTGTGATTCTGTCTTATGTATAAACATATTTATATTAATTGCAATTATAAAATAAAAAGTAGCTAAAATCAGTAAGAATTGACTTCTGTTTTTTTTATAATACTTGTATTTATTTATTATTAGAATTTGGAGTTAATACACAAACAACGAGTTTCATTATATATATATATATATATGTATATATATATATATATATATATATATATATATATATATATATATATATATAAACCAATATAGCCGCTTTAATTAAGTAACAGTTGACTATATTTAATACGACCTAAACTGACCACACATGAGATAACTATGTTTGATGTGTTTAAATTGAGTTATGTTCGACTCGTTACGACTTTATTCAAACAATAGAAATAGTTTTTTTTTAATATTTGTATTTAATATCTGAATTATTTGTTATAAGTAGCCACTAAGCCGATTAGCGTCTCTGACGTCAGCTAATGTGACTCTTAAAGTCTCCACATCTCTTGTTACTATGTGGATTCTGAGTACCCTAGAATCCATTTAACCCTTCTCCCTAACATCCTCATCAGTCATTGCGCCCTCCATGCTTACTTATTAGCCATTCTCTATTTATAGGCTGAATGTTAGAAGAGAAATTTTTATATCATACTATGAACGTATTTAGACGTTTTCCTTCTCTTTGCTAATAGGTTTGCACATGTTGTAACATATCGGATTAAACAATACATAAACATATTTTATTTGCGTGATAATTCTGTGTTTCAAAGTGATAACTTCTTTACATGCGGTGAGCAAAACATGACCTTAAATCATTCATTTCGAGTCACGCTATTTCGGAAACGCATACCTTACAACATTTTGTGTTATAGGTTATGTTGTAGAACAGCCGTTTTTCACGTAGACTAGTATTAAATAGTCTTGATGAGTAATAAATATTATAATGTATTTAAATTTTGATAAATTTCAATACAATATACCTAAAACAATTTTTTATGTACTTTTAATCCAATTTTTGAATTTTTTACTTTTTAAAGAACTGATTTCAAGTATTAATAAAATAATTTGTATTCAGTAACCATCTAATAAATGTTTTTTAAAGCCACATTATTCTATTAATACCCACAATATATATTAGCCTTTATTAAATACATTCCTCAAATATAAATGTAAAAATTGAATAAAAAATGTATAAATTCATATTTTGGTGGTTTACTTTAAAACTTTTACGATACTATTACTTGTTATCACTTCTGCCGGGATTTCCCTGAGTTTCAGAGCCTAATTTTTATTATGTACACATTTCTCTTAGTGGGTAGTATTTAAAACATAATTTGTTGTATTTTTTAGTAACAGATTATATTGCTCGTAATGTATTTCCACAGTTACAGATTACAAAATGGGTGAGTTAGTCCTTGGACTAGAACGCATCAGGCAGCTGATTGCGGGCACCGAAGTACTCTTTGTGTCTCTGGTACTGGCCTTTATACTTTGCATAAGTTTATACGTCAACCACCGCCTGAAGAACGCACACCTATACGCCCTGGCCGCCAAAATCCCAGGACCTCCCACCCTACCCATTGTCGGCAACTCACATTCTTTTATTGGACTGGATATGTCTGGTAATGCTTCAATAAAACTTTGTACTACATTATATTTAAAACATTGGCCATTTAATAATAATGTATTGTATTTAAAACAATTTAACTAAAGAAGTTCTAGGCGTGGTCGCGTCAATGATATTAGTGGAGAACATTGTCCTAAATGGGAGCACAAACACTCTTTAGTAATTAGCGTGCGTATTCCTTAAGGTAATTCTCCATTCTTGTAGAACGTACAACCAATGTCACATCGTAATAAAAGAAAAAACAAATGATAAGTTGTAAAATTAATGACTGATCACCAATAGTAATAATAGTTTGGATAAAGTAATGAAGAAATCAATGAAGGTTTGTATCAGTCCTTGTCATAACTTTGCTTATACAGAACTTTGTTATACAAGAACTTGTACAAAACAGAAATATCAAACAAAACAAAGCAATCGCAACTTATACAAAGCAATATAAGATCGTACAGGGCATCATCTACTATTCAAAGCAATAGGTACTTTTACGAAACAGAGATATCAAACAAAACATCTCAGATTGTGTAAAGCAATATTAACTCGTACAATTGAATTTCAACTTGTACAAACAAGTGATATTTCTTACAAAACAATGATTTCCCTTAAAGCAACGTAAGCCCCTGTAAAGCATTGACACATCATATAAGCCAATTAGATATCGTAGAAAGCAAAGACAAATAATATAATAAAATGCTTGCTCCTGCAATGTATCGACAGGTGCTTGTAAAACATACCTTATACTTGTAATTTTATAATGGATCATCTAGGTTTTAGAACTCAGAAAAGTTTAAGGAAATGCCAAATTCTATGCACAGAAGCTCATATTCGATTTCTTTTCAGGTATAATTGCAAAGATGATGACTTTGAAAGAGCGTTATGGTTCCCCACAAAGGTTTTGGTTTGGATCTGAACTTTGGGTCATGCTAATGAATCCAAACGACATGGAAGTAAGTAAAAGTTTTGTTTCCTCTACAAAATATTTTCATGCTTTTAAATTTTTCAAAAAAATAATTCCACGATTATTTGGAATTATATCGGAAAGGAATTAGTTATTAACAAATATAATAATAATCTTTCATAATAATTTTAATTATTATGGGTTACACACTTGACTAGTATGTTTACAGTATAAGAAAAAGTTCGATAATTTATAACAGTTTACTCAGGATAATATTTACTTCCTACGGTACAAAAAGATACCTTTTTTTATTAAAAATCAATCATTAGTGAAAAATATGTACTACAACAAACCTACGTTTTTAACTTTATATCTATAAATAAAATAAAATTCTTAATAACAATTTTTTATATTAAGTTGTTGCTTGATAAATTTCAAACTTCCAGGGGACTTGGGAAAAACTTATAGAAAATTCTAATTTAAAATAAACCGCATAAAATAGCCTTGAAATATCGAAAAGGTACAGAATTTATTCCTAATTAACAAAGCAGACAGATTTATGACTCAATTTCCACCGAGGGATCCTTTTACAACGCGCATAAATTGAAAAGATGTATCAAGGCATCAACTGATAATTGAAAGCACGAACTTTAGACGTAAAGAAACTGTTGGGCAGAAATTACAGTCAACTGATAATCTTAATTATTGAACGAATCAGCTGTCACATTAAGCTGTCATTTCCATAAGATAACAATCAGTTCCAAAAACAATTCATTAATATTAGGGATATAAATAGACATTTTAAAAAAATCAATTAAATGAAATATTTGTTGTACAAAATTAAATTATTGGGTCGATGACAGTATTTTATAAGTTTTAAACAGATTTTATTTGCCTGGGAACTAAAAAAATGTTATCTTGAATTAGTCATTCATATTAATTTACACAGGGCTTCACGAGAGGGAATTTTCTACTTGTCAGTAGAAGTCTGGAAATTCAAATTAGGATTCAATATTATTGCTTCTATTACTCAACAGAAAAAAATGCAGGAATTGTTTATTTAAATTTTGTTGAAAATGTTACAGATTATATTGAAAAATTACGTATAAGATAATCTCAACAGCTACCATTATATGCTTTCTTATATCTGTAATTTGCTAGTTGGTTAACTAATTGTTTCGCATTGGGGTATGTTTATTGTTATTAATTTTTTATGACAAAGATCTTTATTAAATTTATCATATTTTTCTAACTCGGTATGATTAACTTTAACACGTCTTTCTAACGCTTTAATTATTTCAATGCAAGTTTATGTTACAACTCTAATAAATGTGAGTAAATGAAACTACATCGCTGCATAAGGTCGTGGAGAGGTTGGCTTTATTTAATAATATCAAGAACAGTATTTTAATAAATGCGGCTGCTGTAGTGAGCTGCCCGATTCCGCCTCCCCACTGCCGAGTCTCCTGATCTCCGAGCAGGACGCCTGACATAATCTGACAGTTTTGACAGCAGAATTAGAATTTACAAAAACAACGACCCGTGGTAATGGCGTGTGCCCTACTGAGCATAGTAGATGATCAGCATTGGGATGACGCTAATTTTGCATACATTTCATTGCAGACATGATACGCCGAAAATTCTAAAGTAACACAATGAATTGTAATTAAGCTTACCGAGTCTCGTTCTTTAGAGATATTCGGAGGAAATTTAAATGGTAGAGCCACTTATGAAATGGTTACGAAGTGTTGATTCGCCTCATAATTACAAGAAAAAATATAACCAAACCACACGAGGCTCACTTTAGTGAAACATAATAAAACAATTTTAAAACTTATTACAAACTGAAAAAGTAAACAATAAAACAAAGCAACCATATGCTGTTTGGTATCATTTTTAGGCTGGGCATTTTAAAAGAGAAGATATTACCCTCGTCACTTCTGCACCACAGAGCAGACTTTTTGATAATTCATGGCTTCGGCGCTGATGATACTAATTTTCCCTCAGCGCTGGCGAAACGCCACGAAGATATCCGTTGCTGAAACCGGAGCTCGAGGTGCAGTAGCTCAATTGTCGGCAGCAATCAATCTTGAAGTTAAATCGGTTTACAATTTCTCGTAGAGTTACTCGACCGAACGATTGCATTAATTTTCCGAAATGTTTTTTGATCTTACTGGAATAAAAGTAAACACTAACATAGATTGTAAAGTGTTGTGTATCACGACAGGCTTGAATGCTTTTAACGGGCAAAAAACCCAGCGTATTTTTATCTCTGTTATCATTCTCATACTTCACTCATCATGGCCGTTAGAACGACTTTCCTGAAGTTAATGGAATACAAGGTTATAGAACGTTAAAAATTCTTCACTTTTACAACAAGAAACAAGTAAAAACTCCAACTGGGTCATCACTGATAATAATTTAAACTTTGACCTCTCTGTCGGAAGCCTATGGACTATGTAAAAAATGTATTGCGTCGCCCGTTACTTCCCATTTAGATAACTAATTCTGTTAGAACCAATGGTTATACAAATACAAGAGTTATTTATTAGTTTGTATTCAAAGCTTTTCGTTGATAAACAGTACCAACATCATCAGGAATGAATATTGCAATCACTGTATTAAAATGAATATATAATTCATGTATTTGAATAACTTCAGTTGTTTTATATATATATATATATATATATAAATTACCATGTCCACGATTGTCTTTCATAAAAGGTTAAATTATAATTAATAATCAAAGTCAGTGATAATTAAGGTTATTTAATAATAAATTAGCTTTCGAATGTATCAGCGTTTTGGGAAAAGTAAATAACTTACAAGCGCCCATAAGAAAACAAAACTATGTACTTTTATAACTGGAAAACCTATACATAGGCCTATGATTAACTATTTTTTTCTCTTAAGACAAACTTTTAATGGAATACTTAAAGATTCGCATTTTCCAGTTACCGCCCTCTTTTAAATTTTAAGTACACCTTACAATTTTAAAAAGAATCTGACGTAATTTAGTAAAACTAAAATTATTTTGAATTTAATTGTTAATCATCCCACTCTATATCCCGTTATATATATAAATGTAAAACGTGCAAACGTAAAATATATATAAAATTCAATGAAAATATTTGAAAGAACCCCAATACTACAAAAATAATAAAAAATAACAAATAAAACAAGTTACTTAAGATTAATTTTAAGAAGGTTTAATCTTAAGTAACTTGTTTTATCTGTTATTTTTGATTATTTTTGTGGTATTGGGGTTCTTTCCAATATTTTCATTGTAATATGTTGTACCACTGTGCTCTTTATATTGTGTATATATAAATTTATTTTATAGGCCGTTTTAACAAGTGAAAATGCTGTCAATAAGAACTCTCAATATTTGTTTTTCAAGAGTCTTGGGGACGGAATGTTTCTCGCTTCAGGTAAACTCTTTATATTATAATTTTTGGTATAAATGTATCAATATGGTTTATTTTCACATGATAACTTTACAAACTTGTATACCTCTATCTACTGTGCTAGTTTATTATTTAATTTTTCTTATTCAATATTTTTATTTTTAATTTTGCTTTTAAGTTCATTTCGGTCCCTATATCTTCACGGAACATATTAACCAGTTCTATGTTCTTTTATATTTCCTGTGTGTATTTGGACTCAAGTTCATTTCTTAGAATTTCAGCGTCTTTTCTTGAGTATATCGGCCAGAGATGTGTGAATAATACTTTCCTTTTGTTGGTTGTTTCTTCCAGAAACGAAAACTATTCTTTCAGAACCTCTAGTTCTTCTTTCACGAACCTCCACCATCCTTCTGGTAACTGTAGTTTATGCTCAGTGTAATGATTGTAGGACACCTACTTTGTGACAGTGCCGCAGGTAATACACAGTAGAATATCCTCATTCTGAGTACCGATTTTCCTAGCTTCCGTTAAATTCGAGCCTGGATCTAGTTGGCTAGGCCGCCAGTGTTTAAAAACATTTCCACATCAGCAGTGGCAATTTCATTTGAGAACTAAAGTGCTGATTGGCTGGTTAGAGCACTATTCAAAGAGAGGTTTTTAAATTAGTTTCTGCCCGAAACCGAAGAGTTTTTAAGAGGAAATAATTTGCTACGAAAACCTATTTTACTATTAGACAATGCACCGTCGCATCCCGTTGGAGATCAACTGTGCCCTGATGGTATTCGTGCTTTAAATCTTCCCCCAAATTACGAGCCTAATCCTCCCGATGGAATATATTTAGAAAATACACATGTTATTTTTTACAATATCTCTTGGAAGCGTCTGAAGGTAAGAAAGCGTTGTAGGTTTTCTATAAAAAATTACAGTTAGGGAGCTTTGAACTGGAAAGCCGAATCATGGAACAAAATAAAAGAAGGAGCATCAAGTATGTTCATAGTCATAATGAAACTGTTGACTATGTTATTGACCCACAAGAAAAAAACATATTTGACATTTTCTATGAAGAAACGTTTTAAGTTGGGAAAATTCCGATGTGAACCATTTGAGATAACAAATGTTAAGATTATGGAAACGGTACAAAAAACTTCTGATTATGAGATGACGAGAATAAAGATGAAGGTTCGTCCTACACAATGCCAGAAAAAAAATTAATCACGGGGAAGGAACGATCGGCTTGGAAACGTCACTGCACTACATTGAACAACAGACCACGCCAACAGATGTACTTCTGCTAATACGTCTACGCGACACCGCAACACGAAAACGATCTGATATGAAAATGCAGAAGGCACATTACACCTTTATCAAAAACATTTAGCAACCGTGATAAATAATGCATTCCAAAACAACAATACCTTATGTAATTACTGTAATCAGTAAAGTTCTATAAACTTTTTTTGCGTCCCTAATTACAGTATTA
This sequence comes from Prosapia bicincta, assembly GCA_036971475.1. Lineage (NCBI taxonomy): Eukaryota > Metazoa > Arthropoda > Insecta > Hemiptera > Cercopidae > Prosapia > Prosapia bicincta. Next base: position 204,050,239 of record JBAIZL010000001.1, on the reverse strand, counting down.
AGGTTCATTAGAACTTGAGTTTGTTCTAATGTACAAGGACTTATTTCCGTTTAATTCTAGTTTTCTGTAATCTGAGGATGTTTTGGTCCCATTTACTTTGAATTATTGAGGCTCTTATGCATTACCTTTTTAACTGCGGAAAGATCTTTGCAGTTAGCAATAGGTAGATTAGAGGAATGGTCAAGAACTACAGGTTTTAAATTCTCTGCTTCGAAGACCCAGTGTGTAGCATTTAGTCGTCGTAGGCAACACCAGGAGCCGATCCTTTATCTTGACGGGGTTCAGCTTCAAACCACAAATAGTGTTCGATTTTTGGGTCTTTTATTTGATAAGAGACTCTCATGGGGTCCACATGTTCGTGATTTGAAGGTGAGATGCAGCAAGAAATTGGATATGTTAAGAGTCCTTAGTGGTACGAATTGGGGAGCAGACAGAACTAGTATGCTTCGATTTTATCGCGCAGTCGTTAGATCGCGCATAGATTATGGTTGTCAAGTCTACTCATCTGCACGACCTACAGTTCTGAAAACTCTTGATACCATCCACCACTCTGGACTTAGACTGGCTACTGGTGCATTTAGAACTAGCCCAATCCCTAGTCTTCTTGTCGAAGCTGGGGAACCTGCCCTTTCTAGACGACGTCAGATGCTACAAATATCTTACGTTTCTGTTCTTCGAAGCAAACCCAACCACCCGGCATTTGAAATAGTCTTTAATAATAAGCTAAATCAAGTGTACAATACACGTCAACGTTCGACCGCTCCATTTGGCATACGAACATTAAGAATATTGGATGACCTTGAGTTGCAACTTCCAACTATGTTTGAACGACAAATGTGCTATCTACCTCCATGGATAATAAAAACGCCGCACTTCGATTTCTCATTGTCCAGTTATATAAAACACGATACTCCTGTTGTGGTCTACCACCAGGAATTTTCATCCATTTATAAATCTCACCAACACAGTGAAATTATTTTCACTGATGGATCTAAACTGGACAATGGCGTTGGGTGCGCGTTTTATGCATCTGGTTGTACCTACACGTACGGATTGCCCTCAGCTTGCAGTGTTTTCACGGCAAACTATTTGCTATTTTTAAAGCTTTGACCGTCATTCAATCACGATCTTCGCATTATCTTTTGTGTTCGGATTCCAAAAGTGCTCTTCAGGCTCTTCAGGATGTTTTCTCTAACAACCCTTTAGTTGGGGACATTTTGTGTGCTGTACACAGGCTTCAATTGAGGGGTGTGGGGGTAACTTTCTGTTGGGTTCCTGGACATTGCGGAATACTTGGAAACACAAAAGCGGATGAAGCGGCGAAGAAAGCTACAAGTTTGGTGCCTCTTACTCAACTGGTTATGGCATCTGATTATGTGTTTTTCGCGAAACAATTATTGCTCGCTGCTTGGAATGACGAGTGGCATACCGTGATTCATAATAAGCTGAGGGAAATTAAAGATACCGTCCGTCCATGGAGGTCTTCAATTCGTTCAAAACGTAGGGAGGAAGTGGTGGTTACACGCCTTCGCGTTGGCCACTCTTTTGCAACTCATGGATATTTGATGCGTCGTGAAGATCCACCAATATGCCAATACTGCGGGGGTATCTTCACAATAAAACATATTTTGGTAGATTGTGTTAGTGTAGGTAATGTTCGTGCCCTTTTTAATTTAAAAGGGAGTTTAAAGGTGGTGCTAAGGGACGATGCCTCGACCATTGACCGAGTCATCGCTTTCTTGCACCACTTGAAAATATTTTTTAAAATTTAATACATAAATATATATATTTTTTTAATTTTATTTATACATATAATTCTCTGTGTTTCTTTTATTTATTTTAATTAAATTTATTTTCTGTTCTTGTTATTGTTATTGAGATTTATTTATTGCTAAATTGTTACCTATTATTGTTTTACATATTATTTATTTACTGTTATATTGTTGTTTGTTGTTATTTTGTTATTTAGTTTTTAAGAATTTTCTCATTGTTATATTGTTGTTTTTTGTTTTTTATTGTTGGGGTTTTTTGTTTTGAAATTTTTTGTTGTATTTATTTATTTGTTTATTTATTAATTTATTTGATTTAATTGAAAACATTGCGTTCCGTGTTAGATTTTGTTTGGCGATGATAACCACAATTGGTTTTTCGCCAGGGGAAAAAAAAAAAAAAAAAAAAAAAAAATTTAATATAATTGTTTAGTCTTAATTTAACTAAGCCAAAGTAACAAACGTTCGACCAAGTTCAGCAAACCTTTGTTTGCAGGCGATGAATGGCGGAAGCTGCGAAAACTTGTTAACCCCACGTTCCACACGAAGCTACTGGAGCGTTTTGTGCAAGTCTTCAACAAGCAAAGTGAAATATTAGTGGACGTGTTGGCCGCGAAAGTCGGCCGAGGAGCGTTTGACATGAAAGACTATGCGGCAAGGTGCACGCTGGATATGATCTGTGGTAAGTGCAAGGAAACGTAAACTTAGTTAATCGGTTTTATCATGCATTTAGTCCTGACCATATGGGTAAAGGAAATACTGTAAAGTTTTCGCAGCTCTGGATACATTATTTCTCTTCATAAAATAAATTTTACATTTTGAAAGATACACACTCTTATCGAGCAAAAAATACGTTTATATTTCATTTCCATTTACTGCACATTTTTAATTATATTTTATCAAAAACATAGATAAATGTCAACTAAATTTTTTTAAAGGTTTATGAAATATTTAAAAGTTTTTTCAAATCTTTCTACTTAAATGGGTTCTTTAAATTTTAAATCATTAGGCATTTTTTAACATTTAGGCTTGCAATTGTTTTTAAATTGGCGCAGAATGGTTTTGTTTATAATACTGTTTACTATTATTTCAAGTCAAAGTCTTAAACATTGTTTGAACTGGTCAGAAAGTGGTTACATTTCTATCAATTCTTCTAAGGGACGTTCCTTTCTTGCGTAATCTTTGCGTCATGTGTTCCGTACATCTTTCTTGAAAGCTTGACAAGGTACATTCTCTTTCAGAAGATTTCACGTTTCAGGATGCAAGGTAATCATCAATTTCTGTAAATCAGATCAGATATGTTTGGGAGAAGTCAAGTCTGATGATCCTATGAAAGCTTATAATAAAATTATCATCTTGAAGCACCATTTAGTAATGTGATCTTAATGTAGGCCTACTTATATCTAACTTATATAAAAATATAAATGTTATTTTTACATTCTATTTAAAACAAATACAATATTTTTCAATTAAAATAAGTTTGCTAATATCCCAAGTACGTAATTTAGTATCATTAAAACTGGATAGAAAGTTTTAAAATTAAAATAGTTTTTTATTTTTTTAAACTTCTTTCTTTCGTAATCTCTGCTCTATTTTACCGTAGACCTAAATCCGTAGACCTATATCTTTCTTGAATCCTTCGCATGGTTTCATTCTCTTTCTGAAATTGTCACGTTTCTGAATGGAAGGTAATCATCTAGCTCTATAAAGGAGATAAGTTTTTGCCAATTTCTAATTGTTTGGGAGAAGATAAACTTGTTAATCTTATATATACTCATAAATAGTTGTTTCCTTGGTCCTAAATGCGGCTGTATATAAAATAGCAAAGATTTATACGCAAACCACTTCCTTCTGTAAGTTTTTCTGTACCAGTGCCTGTAGTCTTGCAATCTTTCTCCGTTAGCCCGTCTCGCCATTTCGTTTATTTCGATTTATAAATTCTGGATTTGTAGGATCCCACTGTAAATTACGCTCGTGGTAGCTATATATCAATAAATGAAATTATTTCGTCACTCCAATTCATGGCGTATAAACAACAATGAACAAAAATCAAAGACTTACAGCAATACGAAGTAGACTGAACAGTCGACCGACACGTCAACACTGCGTTAGTCGGTTAGGTTTCCTTTGACTTGTACCTACTTGATTCCGGTTACGTTCGGTTTGGCATGGCGTCATTCGAAAAGGCCAGGCAGCCCAATCTTTTTCTAATTACCGATCGACATGTCGATTAGCACCATTTGGCATAGTGTGGACGTAGCTTTATTGTACCATTTAGTAATGTGACTTTAATGTACTTATATTAGAAAGCGTACTTCCTACTTAGTGGACATAAGTTTATATGGTATTTCTATACACTATTAAAACAAATGTAGTATTTTTTTTAAATAAAAATAAAATTTAAAAAAGTTTAGTAAACACGGATTTTAAATTTTCATTATTCTATATAAGTTACTGAGAGCTATTTTTGAAGTTATGAGTAATCTAGTTTTACCCTCTTAGAGACTCAGATGGGCGTTAGGACAAGGGAACAAGAGGAAAACACCTCTGATTTCTCCAATAATGTATTCAGGTAAGTGTAGGTAATTTACTCTTAACCACCCGCACTATGACGGGCAATCTGCTATTGCAAATCCACGGAAAGAATTTTCTCTTTTAGAGGAACATATTTTGAAAACTGTGGGAGTTCATAATTCAACAACTGTTATTTAAACCTAATATTAAAGTAAAACATCACCGAACGCAATGGACTACAAAATTCAAAAGTATTTTCAAAGTATTAATCTCACTGAAAATATGAAGTCTTTTAAGTATATTACATAGACGTTGACATGAGGGACATGAAGGGCTGTACAAAAAATTTAAATGGACATTTGTAAATGTGGGCTATATTACTTACAGAATAGCAAAGTGATCTACTTCAAAATATAGTTATTTGTAAGATTTTTCAATTATGAAAATTGTTGAAGCAAACTTATTTTACTACGGAACGTTTAAATGTTTTCTTTAGTAATTTTATTTAAAAACTGTGAAATTAAAATAAAACAAAGTTTTTTAATAAATATTTATTTATATAATTTTTTTGTTTGTTTACCTAAACTGAGTAGACTTAAGATGAATGTAAATTTCTAGTGAATGTAAATGAGCGTAAAAAATGTATTAAACAAATTTTGAAACTCTTTTAGGTACACGGAAATAATTTTAATGAGAACATTCAAGGCCTACCTTCATCCAGAATGTATATTCAGTTTAACACCATACCACAAGAAAAATCAAGATTTCATAAAAGCTTTGCAGAGATTTATGGAAGAGGTGAGTTTTTTGTTTGTTTCTTATGTGTAGGATATCTTATTTCTAACTTAGTCGCGACCATGCCAATAAAATATAGGATATTTGGGTGACCACAAACATGCATTTTAATGCTCTGCATTTAGCTTTGCTCAGTACGAAGTGGCGTGGGTAGCATGTAGGCTTCCTGTATGACTCCACAATGCTACTCTAAAGTCCCATTCATACCCGCCCATAGGGAGCTTTTCTTTTTATTCATCATATATTGCACTCAAAAGAGTCTTGAAATAGCATAACTAGAAAATGAACGATTAAAACCACCCAAATAAAGCCACTTTGGAAAAGTCGACGTACTATTAGACGTCTCTATATAGTCTCACGTCTCCTAGACCTAAATATCTTTCTAAAACTATTTTTATATTACTGAAAGAAAAGGCATCGATTCCAGTATGTAGTCTGAGTACGTATTCTCACTTACATAAAGAAGAAACATATATTTTCTCTTTAGACATAAAGTTATGACATTCAAAAGACATGTTACACTTTAATCACTATTAACTGTACACTGCTATAAAACCCCTCTGGTTTAAATTCAATATTTCATCTACATTCTTCGTAAAGTTTAGGGCTAACCTTCATAGTGAGATCCTTTAGGTTTCTTTCATGTTTACTTCTTTTGTTTGTTCCACATTAGAGAAAATTTAGGAGTTTTGAATTTTTTATTTCTTGATGGATCACTAATATTGGAGACATTCATACCTTTAGATAGATGACAGACTTTTAATTCATTTCAACTAAATGAGTTTAAAGAACATGAGAATGTAAAATTAATATTATGTTCAGACTAATTTAATTTAAACAACAGGAAAGATACTGAGTTAGCTTATAACAATAGAAGTAGCAAAGTGTCTGAATAAAGAGTAAGTGTTCATAAGGACCTAGAAGCTCTATTATGTAGGTTGAAAACATCAAAATTCCATTTCGATCAAAATAACGGCCTCCCAAAACGTCAAACACTACACCTGACATTTAATTCGAACAAAAACAGATAGTTTTGTATACAGGAATGGAATCCACGTAGGTTTCCCTTCATCATTGCACACGTTTACCTGTTTATGATTTGTCTTACGATGCCTTATCACTGGTAAACCAAGTTGTTATAAATTATTGGACTGGTCAAATATTTAATACAAATTTTAAAATTTGTATACTCAAAAATTAGCAAAATTAATTAAACATGAAATTCATGTCCCCTAGTCAAAAATTGTCCACATTAATTTTCATTTGGAAACGATAACCTAATCTTTCAGATTCTAATCTTCTGTAAATAAACCCAACTCATTATGGTGAAAGAAGACTTTTTAAAATTTGTTATGTTCACGTAACCACGATAGATTCTTGTAATCCTTTGAAGGGCAATAACTCGGACTTTCTCAGGGTCTTCCATCATGAATATCCTGGAGGACAAGAAATAAGGACACTAAGAACCAGAAGGAAGACTAGGAATGAATATGAACGATGTTAAAAGTTTCCATGGTATTAAAATTACTATAATTTGATATCTCCTATTCAGAGATAATTTTCTATGTCAAAATTATTTTCATAAACAAATTTGTGACAATTATTATATGTTACATACAAATAATCTTTGAGCTTAGCTGGTGAGGCTATGTTAAAACAAATAAAAACATACACAACACTCACACATTAATCATTATTTACTCATACGCGTTTCAAATACAAAGTCATCATCATCAGTGAGTGTTGCTACTACATACTCTAACTTACAACTCTAAGGAGTAGTAAGTGTGAGTTTGTAGTAGTAACACTCAGTGATGATTAGGCCTATGACTTTGTCATTCAAACGCAAATGAGTAAATAAATGATTAATTTGCGAGTTTTGTGTATGTTTTTATTTGTTTCATTATATGTCCTAACTCAGATAAAAATTTTAAAACATATTTCCCAACACTAAAATATTTTCAACTTCAGTAAGATTATGGTCAATATTTATTAATATCAGAATGTTGTTTCACTCAGACCTAAATCTCATTTTGTAGATTCTTGTTTCGCAGCTAGTATTGGAAATGCTGACAATGTATTTTGGGTTTCATGCTTTAACACTGTGTGAATATTTTTCTTTATAAATTGTGTGCGTGTGTGTGTTTTATGAATCTTAGACCTATTTTTAGAGACAAAGCGTGAATATTTAAACAATATGTAATTTCAGATATGCAAGTTATTATAAAAATTTACAATATTTTTACAATTCAACTATTTACAGGTCATTAAACAGCGAATGGAAGCTCTTGCGACCGGGACTGGAACGGACGAAACATGTGATTTTGGTTCCGGTAAGAAAGTAGTGAATTAGTCTTAGTTGAACAAAACCAAACACTACTGTTTATGGCAGAAATAGACTGAAAACATGTAAAAAATGTTAAGTAAAACGTTTTCAAACTTATATACAATTTGAAGCATAACTTTCAAAAGAAATCATTTTAAGAAAAGTTTGGAGTAATTTTACAACTATTATATAAAGGTTTTTGAAATTTTATTTACATATTTTCACCATATAGACATATTGTATGCTTCAAAGTTTAATCTAAGAGTCAGGTTTGCAGGGTTACAAAGTCTTTTCATGTCTTTCTGATTAACTTTAGGTTTAGGGTGAAAAACAAAAGGCTTTAACTGATCATTGGATACCCTAAGACTACATTTTTAATTTTATGTTCCTCATACCAAGTATAATGGTTTTAAAAAGTCCCCCTTCTGATAAAATTGAAACCTCTCTTTTAATAAGAAGCTGATTGTATTCAACAATATCATCATTTATAAAATTTGAGTACCAACGACTGAAATCTTGTTTACAGATTCTGATAAGAATCGACCTATTTATTTGGACACCATTTTGAGAAGCTTCCCGGACAAGAACTTGAACCAATTAGCTCGATACACAATCGATATGGTGATTGCGGTGAGTTCGTAAAAGATGTTTGGTAAAACTTTTTTCTGGTTTTGAAAATGACTTAAAATATTTTTTAACTGAAACTTCTTTTATAAATAACGTTGTTTATGATAAATTTTAAATTATTGTATAATGAATTTCTGTACCCGAGGGGAAGGGTACAGACATTTTTATTAGTCTATAAAAGTAAAATAGACTAGCGTATTAGACGTTGTATTAGTTTATAAAAGTAAAATAAACTAATTAAATCTAAAGATAAGTCTTTGCGCATAGGTTCTAAGCAAAAATAACTCTGCTTTCTCTTAGTATTGTATTCACATTTGAAAATAAATTTAGTTCAGACAACTTCATAACTAAATTCTATTTAAAGTTTTTTCAATGTTTGTATTATCAATTTAATCTTTTTAACGTTAATGACAGATCACAGAGCCATTCATGCCAATGCAAATACACTCTAGGTTTTCAATTTTCTATCCAATCTTCATAAGCGTTTTTGCATGAAAAATCGAAATTTAGTGTATTTGTATTAGCATAATTGGTCTGTGATTTGTCAATAACCTTAAACACTTTAAATTCTATTTAGAATGTATATTTGTAGTGCGTCGGTGGTCATACCAATTCACTCCCATGAAACCTAGAATAACAAATATACCCATAAAAATTACTTCTTTTTTGCAAAATTTAAAAATTTAAATTAAATAAGGATAGATACTATCTTATAATTTACTATAAGGATAGATATTTCCAAATTCAATCTACTCCGGACATGTCTGTCCAATTTGAACTTTAGATGATGAATTCTTAAACTATTATTAAGAATGTTTTTTTTATATCAATATTTATTTGTTTATTCAAAAAATAAAATAAAATAAATTAATTAATTAAATTTATTAAAAAAAATGTTTTTAGAGAAATTAACCTATATTTCGAATTATGGAAGTTCTGAAATTTTTTTTGGTTATGAATATCTGTGTTTTCCTTAGGGGTCTGATACATCAGCTTCAGCCATAAGTTTTACTTTGTTGATGCTGGCCATTCATCCAGAATACCAGGAGAAAGTTTACAAGGAGCAGTGTGACTTATTTCCAGATTTGAATTCTCCAATAACCATAGCTGATTTAAACGAAATGAAATACCTGGAGATGGTAATAAAAGAGAGTCTCAGGATATGTGGCCCCACAGCAGTTATTAGGCAGCTTACCAAAGACTTAAAAGTTGGTAAGTTTAATCAAGTGTAGAGTTGGTTGATGCATGTCAACCGGAAAGATGTTCCAACTCATATTCTTTGAAAATGTTTCTGGATGTAATTACGGAGCTTAGTACGAATTGAGAGAAATTAATTGCGAGTTTTAGGTTTGTTAATAAGGTCATTCAGTATATGCTTTTTCATAGTTAATTTTACAAACCACCTAATTCAAATAATAACTCACCAATATTTATATAACCATACTATTCAAGCATTCAAATTGCTTTACCTTGTTCACAGTGATTGTACAAATTAAAGCTATTTTTATCATTAATCCTTACCGGAATAATAACGATCAGCTCTTAAATATTATTACCAACTCACAATCATTAACATCAACTCACAATCATTAACACCAACACAAAACGATTAATTTAATTTCTCATATGCGCCAAAATGACAGTCGTTATCATTACCAATGAGTAAAACTCCAAACTATAACTCTCTGTGTTTAGTAATTGTTAGTTTAGAACTTTTTAGTTAAACTCACTGATGATGACTTTTTTCATTGAAACGTCTGAGAGAAACAACATTATAGGTTTTTAATTTATTTTCGTTATTAAGTAGTTACCTTTAAAATTCTGGTATATACCAACATTACTAGAGTCTTTGAGGATTTGATGTTTGTCAATTCCCTATTTTATTATTTTTTTAGTACTGAAGGTTTTTATTTTTTAAATGTACATTAATAGCAGAAATATTTATTTGAAATAGATAAGTTTTTTCGTGATCTATGTTTGTGAAATTACTACACTCTTTCCACATCTCACTGAAAGGCAACCATACTACTGTAACGGATTATAATCTTACAAATTGGACTTTATTTTGTTATAACTCTTAAAACATTTAATATTCACTTCTAGCTTACAGTTGAGGCGTAATGAAACGTCTGTCTGTAACGCAATAGAAGCTATAAATCCGTTACAGTTAAAGTATTTTAAATTACCAAGTTAAACAATTAAAATTAGCAGAATATTCTTGAATTAATTCTTAAGGTTTATTTATTTGAAATGCAAGGAATTGTGCGCTGGTAAAATAATGACTTTTAAATTCAATTAAAGCAAATCATAAACTTTTATTTTATGATAGACAGATAAAATAAATTAAAATCATGACACATAAATTTCTTTAACACTCAGTTACGGATTATGGAACATTTTTAATTTTACTTATAAATTTTTAAGGATAGCAATCCTTCAATTAATTAATTAATCAATGGCTGAAAATGAACATATATTCGAGTTTACTTGCCTTTTTTGTATAATCGACTTTAAAAATTTAATGTGAACATATTGGCACCAAAAGATGCGTAATAATAATTATGCTTATTAATTAAAAAGTTCAATGTTCATAATTTAGAAAGTCTGCTCCGAAACATTTTAAATTTTGAAATTAAGTTTTAAAAGTTTTAAATCGCCCACTTAGCTGTGTTAACTTGTCGCAACTTCCCTTCCACCTCGTGGTAAATCTCTGTAAAGCCTGGATTCGTCTTCGTGATTAAGCATCGGGAGAAGCCCTCAAAAGTCTGCAACCCATCTTGTATCTGGTATCGTATGCCGTGTTCTATGCCATGATTGAAAGAAAATAATACTTTATATTAATTAAAATAAAAAGAAACTAAATACATGTATACTTATACTATAAATATATGTAATACTTGTATTTGCACAGACATTTCGTTAAAATCATTTAAGCATGTAGGGTTCTCGACAAACATTAATTTATTTCTGGTCTCAGGATTCATACCCAGTTTAATCAGTTGTACTAATTCACTTTCTGAATAACCACCTAATAACAATTCATTATTAGCCTTTAAAGATTTTACATAAAGAGGCAGGGGTTCGCCAATACCTTGAGGTCTATTAATTAAATTTCTTTTTAAATTTTCCCTAAGATTAATAGGTATAAATGTTTTTAAGATATCCTGGTGAAATTCCTTTAAATTACTGTTTTGCTCTAAAGTTGACAATAATTTGTCCAACAATGGACCGGTTGCATAGTTAATACCTAGTTCTAGGATTTGATTATCAGACAGCTTTACTTCATTTTTCAATTTCAGTATAACTTTAACCAAAATTTAATAACTTTCTATATTCTAAGCCGTCTGTAATTATAAAAAGTGATAGATATTTCTCCAATGGATTAGGCAATTTCTTATATAATTTAAAATCAAACATTACATTCTGAGATCTTACTCCTGGACACAAATTCATTACATTGGAAGCATCTATTGTTTTAGAACTACTTAAACCTATTTCTGTTTTTTCTTTAGAGATCATATCAATTTTTAAAGCCATTTGTTTAATAGGATTATTTTCAGAAAATCCACGAGAATATATTCTTATCCAGAAGGTCAAGCAAACTCGAAATATTTAAACAGGCTCGCAACTGTGTAAACACTGGTACTCTACAATTAGCTTTCAAGGCCATGCACAGACTTTTTAAAATCTAGAACTTACTACGCATAGACATGACAAATGTTTTGAACAATAAGAGTCTCTGACCTTGACTACACTACAAGTAAAAACTGGTCAAAACTGGTTTTCTCCCCTAACTTTACCATGCTGTTTACACAAGCTACATCCTTTTACTTTCAATTTATACATTTTATAAAATTTACACTATGAATTTACCTTTTGAATATATTTAATGAATTCGGTTATTTTCAACCATTTTTAAATTTTCTTTTTGCCAACACACAAATTTACATTTCAAATTTAAAGCAGAGTCGCGCATTTTGTGTAACGGATTATAATCTTACAAATTGGACTTTATTTTGTTATAACTCTTAAAACATTTAATATTCACTTCTAGCTTACAGTTGAGGCGTAATGAAACGTCTGTCTGTAACGCAATAGAAGCTATAAATCCGTTACAGTTAAAGTATTTTAAATTACCAAGTTAAACAATTAAAATTAGCAGAATATTCTTGAATTAATTCTTAAGGTTTATTTATTTGAAATGCAAGGAATTGTGCGCTGGTAAAATAATGACTTTTAAATTCAATTAAAGCAAATCATAAACTTTTATTTTATGATAGACAGATAAAATAAATTAAAATCATGACACATAAATTTCTTTAACACTCAGTTACGGATTATGGAACATTTTTAATTTTACTTATAAATTTTTAAGGATAGCAATCCTTCAATTAATTAATTAATAAATGGCTGAAAATGAACATATATTCGAGTTTACTTGCCTTTTTTGTATAATCGACTTTAATAATTTAATGTGAACATATTGGCACCAAAAGATGCGTAATAATAATTATGCTTATTAATTAAAAAGTTCAATGTTCATAATTTAGAAAGTCTGCTCCGAAACATTTTAAATTTTGAAATTAAGTTTTAAAAGTTTTAAATCGCCCACTTAGCTGTGTTAACTTGTCGCAACTTCCCTTCCACCTCGTGGTAAATCTCTGTAAAGCCTGGATTCGTCTTCGTGATTAAGCATCGGGAGAAGCCCTCAAAAGTCTGCAACCCATCTTGTATCTGGTATCGTATGCCGTGTTCTATGCCATGATTGAAAGAAAATAATACTTTATATTAATTAAAATAAAAAGAAACTAAATACATCTTCTTGCTATTTGGAGACGTCCTTTCCCCGTTACATCCTGGCCAAATGAGAGAGAAAAATTAATTGCGAGCAACCTTCCTACCTATCGCGCATCCGCGTGGCGCATATCCCTAGCTTGATTACTTATTTTAATTTTTTCTCGCTAGATGTCACTATCAGCCAGAGATCTCATTAAAAATATTTATCATACATAACAATTTTTTTTACATAGTTATACATTATTACAATTTTGAATTTATTCTCGTTTATTTTCTGAAATTTGCAAATTTAATATGTAACACCGTCTAAAGTGTGTTACATATTTTTCCCCCCTCTTGAAAAAAAAAATTGTGTCATTTCATTTCTCCCTTTTTTTTTTTTTTTTAATGTAACGATTTACGAACAACTCTTAAGTTAACAATCAAATTATTTTCTTTGGGAAACATATCATAAACCCTTTAACATAACTTGCATGTCCGTAACTAGAACAAGCTTAGTTTAACCAAAAAAAATTTTTTTTACATTACATTAACATAATACAAACAAATTATTTCTCGGATTTAGCATCCTTCCAAACAAAATTAAACCTTTTTTATTACAGATAAATCCATAATCATCTCCTCTTTTACATTTTTAAAACATTGTATAGACATATACTCTTAAAATTTCACATAATGTTCCTTACTGCCTTTATTTCATTAAAACACTTTTATCAACTAATCACAAATAACATCAACTCACTTCAATAGTGTTTTTATTTATGCGGTGCGCACCATTGTCTTTAAATACGAAGTTTACATATAAATTTATACCTAATTACATGATTCATTACTCCTGTATCTTTCATAAACATCATTTAAAAGTTGTTGCAAATTGTTCAGTTTTTTGCTTGTTAAAGTGTTATTAATTATGTATTGTTTAATTTAAAGTAGTTTGTTTTGTAAAGTCAGTCCGTCTTGTAAGTGTGGTCCACGTCATGAGTCTGGGACCAAATAGTCTTACCCCTTGTGTAATTGTGTAGTCTAAGTCTAAATTAATAACCTTTTATTCGCATTACGAACAATTGCTGCGGAGGTTTCCTACCCTCTTTTTAATTGCGAGATATGCACCTTGCGTATCTCATTTAAATTTTCTACCCCTTGTATCAAAACACTTACAGGGTTTAAGAAATATAATAATTTGTATGGACCTTTATATTTTACATCTAGCTTAGCTTGATATTTATCTATCTTTTTTGATAATGACTGATGCTTTACATACACCTTATCTCCTATTTTGAAAGGATGTACATTATCACCTTTATAGATACCATACTTTTTATTTTTCTCAATTGACATTTTAATATTTTTTATGGCTTTGTTAAGTCTGCTTGCTATTTCTGTTTTAGTAATTTTATTTTCTACAATGTCGTTCAAACTCCACAAATTTGTTAATAAATCATTTGGTTTAAAATTAAACATTAACTCAAAGGCTGAATGGCCAGTGGATTCATTGAAGGCTGAATTTAGACAAATTTGCAAATAATGAAGTCCTTCATCCCACATTGTTTGTTTATCATGAAAAAAGCTCCTTAACAAAACCTTAATATTTTTAATATATCTCTCAGCCTTATTGGCTCTAGGTATGTACGGTAGGGTTTTGATATGTTTTATTCCATTATTAAACATAAAATTCTTAAACTCAATGGCTTTAAAACATGCTCCATTATCAGACACCAAGAAACGAGGCATACCAAAATTAGCAAAAACTACATCTCTCAACTTGTTGATGACATTTACAGCTTTGGCATTTCTTAAAGGCATTATATAACAGAATCTACTTAAATCATCTACTGCAATTAAGAAATGATTATGACCTTTCTTACTCCTTACTAATGGTCCCATTATATCTACATACAGTTTTTGCATGGGATTGTTTGATACAAAACTTACAAGTTTCCCATTATAAATTTTTGGTGCTTGTTTACAAGTAGCACATATTTGACAATCTTTAATTTTTTGTTTTATAAAATTACACAAATTAGGTCTATAGAAATATTGGTTAATCTTTGACATTGTTTTTAATTGACTAAGATGTCCACCAAGAAATGAAGTATGATAATATTCGAACATCATGTCTTTCAAATTAACAGGCAAATAAATTTTTAATTTGTTTTTATCTTTAAACATTAATAGGCCTTTGCTCATACAAAATTTTTTATTGTTAGTTTTAGATTTAATACTTTCTACAATTTTTGTTATTTCAGGATCTGTTTTTTGATGTACTTTCAAATCTAGGTAACCTAAAGGTATTTGCGAAATTACATTAGCTTGAGGATTAGTACATTTGTTGTTGTTAATAGATTGGAATTTCTTCCCCTGTTTATCTTTTTTAAAAATTTCGTCCTTCGACTCTATCTCCACTATTTCGATATCAATACCTTCCCCATTATTGTGGATCCTACTAAGAGCATCGGCTACGACATTCTGTTGCCCTTTTATGTGAAATATTTTGAAAGGTAGACTTACAATTCTCTCTAACCATCTTCCCAATTTGCCTAACTTTCGGAAATGTGTAAGAGACCATGATAATGCTTGATTATCTGTAAGCAAGTAAAAGGGTTGTACCTCTAAGAATTTATAAAATTTCTCGATGCTAAGAACAATGGCTAAAGTTTCCTTTTCGTATACTGAAAGAGCTCTCTCTGAATCTGTGAATTTCTTTGAAAAGTAAGCTACTGGTTTCTTTTGATCGGCTTCATTTTTCTGTAACAAGCATGCACCAACGCCATGCTCACTGGCATCTGTCATCAGATAGAAAGGTCTGTTGTAATCTGCTATTGCTAAACAGGGAGGATTGGATATACAATTTTTTAAGGTGTTAAAACTTTTCTCACAGTCTTCCGTCCACTGGAATTTAACTCTTTTCTTCCTTAACTCGTTCAATACACTAGCAATTTTGGCATAATCTTTAATGAAACTACTGAAAAATGACACCATGCCTATAAATCTAGACACTTCCTTAGCTTTTTTTGGTCTAGGAAAATTTTTTATTGAATTTGTTCTTTCTGGATCGATTTTAATTTGATTATGGCTCACTTTATTGCCCAAAAAATTAATCTCTTTACACACAAATTTTGCCTTGCTCAAATTTACAGTTAAGTTATTTTTACTCAATCTACTAATTACCTCTCTAACATGTTTCAGATCTTCTTCTAAACTATTACTATATATAAGGATGTCATCAACAAAGTTTAACATGTATTTAAACTTAATATCGCTAAAAATTCTTTCTATATACGAGCTTAATATTCCACTGCCTACATGCAAACCATATGGAATTCTCGTATAATTGTATTGACTAAAAGGTGTTGAAAACGCGGTATATTTTTTGCTATTTTCGGTAAGCGGTATCTGGTGGAAACTGTTACAAAGATCAATACAACTAAAATACTTAGCATTACCCAGAAATTGATAACAATCGGCCATGTCGCCAATAGGATGTGAAACTCTTTCTATCAATTGATTCATTTTGCCATAATTCACTACAAGTCTATGTTTATCACCCTTTGACACTAAAAATGAAGGACTCAAATATGGGCTAGTGGAATGCTCAATTATTCCTTGTGCTAGTAAATCATCTATTATTCCTTTTAGAATAGTCATTTTAGGTGGACTGATGGGATATGGTTTAACTTTTACAATTTCTTCAGATTTTACTTTTAAATCAAATTTAAAATTTAAGGCTTTGCCAATCTTGTCTGTAAATACATTAGGAAATTGTCTTACTATTGCTTCTATTTCTTTAATTCCTTCTGGACTACCAATTTGTATTTTACTATTACTCATTATATTGTTATTGCTTAAGGATTTAAAATTATTAATCTTTATTTTTACTGTAGGATCAAAATTAAAATAACATTCTTGTTTTGATATGTCTATTATTAAACCTGTTTCATGGATGAATGGAGTTCCTAATATCAGGGGCCAAGTTACATTATTTACAATATAAAATTTTACATACCAGCTAAAGTGTTTTATTTTTATTTTTTGAATGCAAAAACCTTTCACTTTAATTTCGGCATTATTAGCAGCTACAATAGTTTCCATATCTGACTTATACATTGTTATTTTGTTCAGCAATTTATTCTCTTGAATATATTTTTCATTAATTAAATTGATTGAGCTTCCAGTGTCAATAAGGGCTTTACTTTTATTGCTTATCTTATTTATTTTTATATCTATTGTTGGTAACATAATTATTTTAGGTAGGATTTTCATCCACTTTCTATTTTTTACCATTTTCAGAACCCTTAGGCATTTGTTTTTATCTTTATTATTTTTATTAAAAATATGCTTTTTATAATTAACATTTTTCTCATTTACATTTTGGCAATAATTGACCTGATTACATTTGTTATTCTTTTTATCATTTGTGTTGAAATTTACTTGTGAGTTACCTCTATGCTTAGCCAAAAATATATTTTTTACAAAATTGTGGGAGGTATCCCTGATGAATGCTTCCCTCTTAATTAATTTTTTTGAATTTGTTCTGCACACATTAGCCTTGTGACCCAATTTACCACACTTAAAACATTTAATTGGTTTATGGTTATAATTTTGATGTTGAGGTGGTCTTTGATAGCGATTGTTACTATTACCATTGTTAGAATTATTATTGTTATAGTTACTATTGCTAGAATTACCATACATATTGGACTTCTGACATGCCCTGAACTGTTGTTCACTATTTTTATTTCTAACATGATCATTATATGTAATGTTTTGTATTTGCACAGACATTTCGTTAAAATCATTTAAGCATGTAGGGTTCTCGACAAACATTAATTTATTTCTGGTCTCAGGATTCATACCCAGTTTAATCAGTTGTACTAATTCACTTTCTGAATAACCACCTAATAACAATTCATTATTAGCCTTTAAAGATTTTACATAAAGAGGCAGGGGTTCGCCAATACCTTGAGGTCTATTAATTAAATTTCTTTTTAAATTTTCCCTAAGATTAATAGGTATAAATGTTTTTAAGATATCCTGGTGAAATTCCTTTAAATTACTGTTTTGCTCTAAAGTTGACAATAATTTGTCCAACAATGGACCGGTTGCATAGTTAATACCTAGTTCTAGGATTTGATTATCAGACAGCTTTACTTCATTTTTCAATTTCAGTATAACTTTAACCAAAATTTAATAACTTTCTATATTCTAAGCCGTCTGTAATTATAAAAAGTGATAGATATTTCTCCAATGGATTAGGCAATTTCTTATATAATTTAAAATCAAACATTACATTCTGAGATCTTACTCCTGGACACAAATTCATTACATTGGAAGCATCTATTGTTTTAGAACTACTTAAACCTATTTCTGTTTTTTCTTTAGAGATCATATCAATTTTTAAAGCCATTTGTTTAATAGGATTATTTTCAGAAAATCCACGAGAATATATTCTTATCCAGAAGGTCAAGCAAACTCGAAATATTTAAACAGGCTCGCAACTGTGTAAACACTGGTACTCTACAATTAGCTTTCAAGGCCATGCACAGACTTTTTAAAATCTAGAACTTACTACGCATAGACATGACAAATGTTTTGAACAATAAGAGTCTCTGACCTTGACTACACTACAAGTAAAAACTGGTCAAAACTGGTTTTCTCCCCTAACTTTACCATGCTGTTTACACAAGCTACATCCTTTTACTTTCAATTTATACATTTTATAAAATTTACACTATGAATTTACCTTTTGAATATATTTAATGAATTCGGTTATTTTCAACCATTTTTAAATTTTCTTTTTGCCAACACACAAATTTACATTTCAAATTTAAAGCAGAGTCGCGCATTTTGTGTAACGGATTATAATCTTACAAATTGGACTTTATTTTGTTATAACTCTTAAAACATTTAATATTCACTTCTAGCTTACAGTTGAGGCGTAATGAAACGTCTGTCTGTAACGCAATAGAAGCTATAAATCCGTTACAGTTAAAGTATTTTAAATTACCAAGTTAAACAATTAAAATTAGCAGAATATTCTTGAATTAATTCTTAAGGTTTATTTATTTGAAATGCAAGGAATTGTGCGCTGGTAAAATAATGACTTTTAAATTCAATTAAAGCAAATCATAAACTTTTATTTTATGATAGACAGATAAAATAAATTAAAATCATGACACATAAATTTCTTTAACACTCAGTTACGGATTATGGAACATTTTTAATTTTACTTATAAATTTTTAAGGATAGCAATCCTTCAATTAATTAATTAATAAATGGCTGAAAATGAACATATATTCGAGTTTACTTGCCTTTTTTGTATAATCGACTTTAATAATTTAATGTGAACATATTGGCACCAAAAGATGCGTAATAATAATTATGCTTATTAATTAAAAAGTTCAATGTTCATAATTTAGAAAGTCTGCTCCGAAACATTTTAAATTTTGAAATTAAGTTTTAAAAGTTTTAAATCGCCCACTTAGCTGTGTTAACTTGTCGCAACTTCCCTTCCACCTCGTGGTAAATCTCTGTAAAGCCTGGATTCGTCTTCGTGATTAAGCATCGGGAGAAGCCCTCAAAAGTCTGCAACCCATCTTGTATCTGGTATCGTATGCCGTGTTCTATGCCATGATTGAAAGAAAATAATACTTTATATTAATTAAAATAAAAAGAAACTAAATACATCTTCTTGCTATTTGGAGACGTCCTTTCCCCGTTACATCCTGGCCAAATGAGAGAGAAAAATTAATTGCGAGCAACCTTCCTACCTATCGCGCATCCGCGTGGCGCATATCCCTAGCTTGATTACTTATTTTAATTTTTTCTCGCTAGATGTCACTATCAGCCAGAGATCTCATTAAAAATATTTATCATACATAACAATTTTTTTTACATAGTTATACATTATTACAATTTTGAATTTATTCTCGTTTATTTTCTGAAATTTGCAAATTTAATATGTAACACCGTCTAAAGTGTGTTACACTACACTTAAAATAAAACAAATCGATTTATTTAAAGTTATTAAATTCGGTTGACATTTGTATAAACTCAAAGCATTTTCTGTTTTTTGAGTAAAAATCTTTTCGTGGCTAAGGAAAAACCGATGAATAAGCCCAAACACAAGCACTCTTTCATTTATTCTGTTAAACAAGGTGCAGCGCTTTGTAGCTACAAAACATTATCCTTTGTAGCGGAAAGGCCTTGCAGGTCGTTACAACAACGTGAGACTCCAACATCCCACAACATGGAACAATTTAAATGATCACCAGTTCTCAACATTTAACATATTATTTTGTAGTTAAAATAAATAGTAAATTTAAACTACAGTTTAGAATTTAAGTAGTTAAACTCATTGATGATGGTGATACTTCGTCATTGAAACTCTAGAAAATCAATTATGAGTTGTGAGACAAGGATTTTTGCTATTGTATAATTATTTTGCTCACAAAGTAAATTCATAATGTTTGCATTGTCAAGATAATTTATGCATTACAGAGCACGAACGTTGCTAAGCCAATGTGAAAGTATTCAAAATTAGCAGATTATAAATATTGTTATTTCTAAATTATAACTTATTTTATAAAGGATTATTTCCAATATTATATGGAAATAATACTCACTATTCATAATATATTATGTAACGTTTATAGCTTATAGTTTATATAAAAACTTGATTTAAATCTACTTTCTAAAATCAAATAACTAAATAATGTAATTTTCATTGCATTGAAAATTTTGGAAACATTACTTATACCACAAAAAAAACAAAAAACAAATAATACAAGTTACTTAGGATGTAAAAACTTATGTACATTTCGATGACCATGTCATCATCATCATCAGAGGGTCTTATTACAAAATTATAATCGAGCAAACAAGAAGTTACAATCTAGAGTGATGATTGTAGTAAGAACTAGAACTTATAATTTCGTTCGATTATATTTTTGTAATAAGACCCTCTGATGATGATGATGGTGTCATGGTCATCGAAATGTATATAAGGGTTTATTCTTAAGTAACCTGCATTATCTGTTATTTTCGATTATTTTTGTAATATTGGGGCTGTTTACAATATTTTCATTGTAATATATTGTACCACTGTGCTCTTGATATTGTATAATTTTCATTACAAAATTTATTCTATTATTACTAACTCCAAATTGAAACTAATTCAGCTTTAAGAATATTAATTTAGGTAATCTTCACAAGTATTTTGACGATATGTTTATTTTGTGGTAATAACACGAACGTGTTTGTACTTTTCAAGAAAGCTACACTCTTCCTGCTGGAACAGTTGCGTACTTGAGCTTTTACTCGATTCATCGAGACAAACGTTTCTGGGAACATCCTGAAGCATTTTATCCAGACCATTTCATTTCTGAGGAAGTAGACAAAAGGGCGAAGTACAGTTTTACGCCGTTCAGTATGGGGCCTCGTAACTGCCCAGGTGAGAGTGTATTGGTATGTGAATCATACTTGAATTGGCATTGTTGTAAACAGGCTCTCTAAAATGTTATCCCATTTAAAAAATAACTCATTAGTTCTTGAATAATGTGTGGATGGAGATTTGTTTGGTTGTTGGTGCAATTTGAACTAATATAATAACTTGAAAATTTATGGGCTGTTACTAATGTATGGGAAAAATGTTTGCCCTGCTGAACACCTTTTTATTCGGAAAACACGCCTAGGTTTCGTGATGATAACTGCCGAAAGTCTGACTCTACTTTAAAATTGCAAAATTGAAAGTGCTATTATCAGTCGTACTAGCTACCCTCATACAGGACTGATTAAAATCCAGGAACAACAATCTCTAACTAGAACCAGTTTGATCCAATTTTTAAAATTCGAAAGCTCAGGTTTTCTATTTACATACCTATACTAGCGGTCTCTATAATGTACAAGTAAAATATCTCACTTTTACCAAGCCAACGCCCGCCCGTGACCGCCTGTTTGAGCGGCGTGAAGCGCCCGTAAAGTATCGCCCGTCCCTCCAAAGTGTAGTCATTATTGAAGTGTTTCAGAGCACTGCAGATGCTAAATCTAAAAAGTCCGCATGCAATTCTTGCAGCCTACATTAACGTCAACTTGAACCTTGTCGCCCTAGTGGCAAGTGTAAATTCTTACAACCCCAGTTGAGAGCAATTCTACGTTAAATAAGCGACAATACCAATACGATGGTAAAATATTACCCCTTCCTACTATTATTTCATTTCCTCAGTTCGGATAAATTGTCTACTATTTCTTATCCTTTCCTTACCAGCAGTTTGACGATTAGACATCTATTAATAAACTCGCTAAATAGATTATATACTTCACGTAGATTCTGCAGACGTGCAAACCATTCAACCGTCCACTGCCTTGCGTGCACTTCCACTTCTGAAAACATGTTACATATTGAGAATGTTCGATATATTAACAGCTTCTGCATTAGACATGTCTACACATATTTCAGGAATGTTTGTTATAAGCTAATTTATCTAATATCGACCGTTTCATGCAAGTCAATATTTTTACTTACCTTTTACTCCCCCGTTCCCGTCTCGCCTACTACGATTTCTCAAGGCGAAGGACATAGTTACGTGGTTCCCACGATATCTAATATCCTAATCCTTTCCTATCATTCTTATATGATAAGTCATGCTGGCTGATACCTTGAAAATGTTTTAAAAAAGTGTACATTTTTCTCAATATTTCTGACTATTTCCATCTCCTTTTCGCCCAAGGACGTTTCGACTTCTGACTTCTACTATTTGCAAAGCTTCTCAGAACAACTTTCAATAAGATGATCGCCCATTTCATAAAACCGAATCCTTGTTATTACTCTATAAGTAATAGGTAAAGACCCTAATTTTTAAATATAATGGTATTTTAAACAGACTTCTCAAAAAACCGCTTAGGGTTTGCTTGATTTAATGATTTTGTAATGAATGAAATCTGTTTCAGGGCACAAGTACGGCATGCTTTCAATGAAGGCAGCAATTTCACATGTTATTAGAAGGTATAAATTTACCTCAACTCTTAGAATGGAAGATCTGAAGTACGAACTGTCGTTTATGTTGGAACCTGTGCAAGGATACCTTGTCAGTGTGCACAAAAGATAATTTCACCTATATTACTAAATTAATAATTTTTTAAACAATCATCAGTAAATTGAATTTTTAAACATTACATATTTGTCGGTAAAAGTAATAATTAATTTATAATTATAATTTACAAATTTTGTTTAGGCCTATTATAAATTTTTAAAAAATTGTATTTTTTTAGAACTTAACAAAGTT
Organism: Prosapia bicincta; assembly: GCA_036971475.1. Lineage (NCBI taxonomy): Eukaryota > Metazoa > Arthropoda > Insecta > Hemiptera > Cercopidae > Prosapia > Prosapia bicincta. The sequence continues at coordinate 204,027,130 of JBAIZL010000001.1, read as the reverse complement.
GTAATAATTTAAGACACTCATCAACACTCTATTAATGAAATTAATAGAGTAGGTTATATTATGCAAGGTAATCTAACCGAAATATTGTCATGTTCATTTACTTTCCTACCAGTATTAATTGTCGCGCGGGCGAAAAATCAAAGATAATGCGTATCTATATTTACATATGCAGATAAAGAACAATCATTATGGGTTCGATGTTTCTGTTGAATCAAATCACGTCACCAAGCTGATTTATGAGAATATTCCTGTTTCACATTCTGAGCCTTTGTTACAGATTACTGAACGCGTTAAAGTCTCCTATTTCAAATTTCAAAGCCATTTGTTAAAAATATTCGTAGTTCATAACAAATCTGGTTGAAACGAAAAATATATTTTCCACAACACAGAATTTTGTTTTGCCGTCTAACTTTTTTAATAAATACAAATTTTATTGCTATATTGCTTTCACCAACACATTGCGCAAACATTCTCAATTGTAATGGATTTTATTAAATCTTGAGAAGAAGTATACAAGTACCAAACTACTTGGAGATAATTGCTTTTCTTAAGGATCAGATGGTTCAGGCATAACCTTGAGATTTACTTTGTTAATGTTTACCATCCATCTAGAATACCACTAGATGTGCCATGCATCTATAAATGTAGCACCTACTACGCCATTAGTAGTTTACGTGACGCTGATAGATAAATCTACGAGGTCAGTGGACGGACTTATATCCTCTACTCAGACAGGTTTTTTACAAAATATCTAACTTTTGTTAATTAGAAATCTTTGTAAAAAGTAAAACTTTAAAATGTATTCTGTGTGTATGTGTGTGTGCTTGTATACGGGCGTGCGGACGCACATTTTGGAGATGGGTAAAGTATAATGACCCTTAAGTTGAATAAAACAGATGCATATAACTCTGAACTGGGATTTGGAGATACTCAAAGGCTATATATAATTTGTTTCACTAAAAATAATATATATATGTTTAAAAAAAACTTATAAATAATATTTAATAATTAAGAAACTTAATAAGCCTTTCCTTATTTATATGATCGATTTTTATTAAAATATGCTGTCATATTGATTATAAATGTGATAACACTATATTTGAGTTTGTTATTGTTTTCCTTAAAGTGTTAAGTGTGTTTCATATAACTGATCAAATTTATCACATTAAGTTCTTTTTAAAATCTGTATACCTTCCTAATAAGGTAATCAATATGTAACACTTTGGGGAAAAAACTGCAAACCGGTCCCTAGTCGAAGAGGGCTGGCCGTAGATAATGCCAGCTCCAGGGCTCAACCGCCTTTCTACTGAAAATTGGTCGGATACAGATGGAGACATGTACATCAATAACAGAGAGATGGTACAAATACGTAGACAGGGAAATAGTACGTTAGATCTAATCTCTAACGGGGAGATGATAAAGGTGTAGCCTTTACACCCTTTGGTGCTAGAAGCTCTTTAACCTCTCTTTGTAATAAGGAGAAACCATAAATGTCTGGATGTCCTAATTAGGTCTACTCATAGCGAGACATAAACTATATACTTACCTGCTGCAGAGGAATTGAATGGCCCAATAAATTGAGGAGCTATGACAATCTCTAGTTCCTAGGTGGGCTTGGACTCTATCCATGGATTTTTGCTATATGGATACATAGCAAAAAAAAAAAAATAATAATAATATTTAGAATAATATATTTATGTAAATTAATAGTTAATAGTTTTATCAAGGAGGTGAAAACATACTAAATAATTCTTATTCTAACAGAATATAATACAATTTTAACTACAACAAATGGATTAGTGTTTAATTCCATTTAAATGAGTTGTCTAAACTAGGTCGGCAATGGGAACAGTTTCATTCATTTGTAATACGGTTCGCAATCGCAATTTTACATTTAGTATCTTTTTATGACGTTCTTATAATTGCATTCAAATAGTTTGACCTATTTAAGGTAAATATGTATTTAATTTTACAACCAATATGTTCTCAAATACAGTACGTGTGCTTATATATTTGTATCAATATGCATTTACAGTTTTGTTATAATGTGTAATAAAAATACCTACACTTATAAACTTTTCTTAATCATTCAATGAAAATTTTTTTAGTTTAGTAAATTTAAAATAATTTATCACGCCACTTTAAATTGGTATATTTTAGAATTTGTTTTGAAAATTTTAATTAAAAAATGGTATTACACAAACACACACATACACACAGACACACTCACGGATATATATATTCACGGATATATATATATATATATATATATATATATATATATATATATATATAAAGAACTAAGTCAAAATACAAATACAAGAATTATAATTTTGTATTAATTTTGTACAATTGTAATTTAACTTAGTTCTTTATTAATACACAAGAATACATATTGCTATATATATATATATATATATATATATATATATATATATATATATATATATAATTTCATACCATCTGATATTTTTATAATATAAAAAATTGTTTATTTTCGCCAGACAAAATTTTAACCTCTTCTTGTTCTTTCCTAAAACGTTAAGCAATGGTATTACAAAATAGTTTTCTTTAGGACCACAGTAACAAATAAAATAGTCAAAAGTCATTAATTCAGCATTTCAATCGTCTTCCAGCACCTCTATGCGGTAAAAGACATGTTGTATAGTAGTTCATGGAGATCAAGACACGAAGGTAAAAGAATCAAACGGGCCGCCGTAACTGTTTCCCCGGAACTTTTCAGCAACGGTGAACTTCGACAGACTGGAATCCGCGTGTTTACCAGCAACAACTATTGCAGAACGGATTTATCACTCTCGACGAGAGGTTTAATACATACAGGTCTTTGTTTAAAAACCTTCACGTTAATCTTGGTAAGCACCGAAAAACTTGCTCCCTTTAGGCGATCTTCTTCTTCAATAATGCTAGAACCATCCGTGTAAAGCTCTACGCTCTTATATACCTTTTCAATTTTATCCGAAACAAGAAAAATTGCATCCTTAACCTTCCGTCAGTTATTTTTACCCACTGTCCCTGTTACTTGATTAAGTATTATTATTAATTTTATTTCTTATTATTTTTAATGACACTATATTACTCTTTGTTTAATTCGTATTTAGTTTATTATGTTGTTCATCTACAGTCAACTCCTTTTGATATACCACCCATGTTAGTCATGGTTTTAAACAACATTTTATGTTTCCTATTATTATTACGATTGCTGCAATAACATTGTATTGTTAACTAAAGAACTTACATTTTAGACATAGGATACAATATTTGTTCTTAGTTTTACACTTTTTATGCAAGAAAAACACACTTAGATCAGGTCAAAACTTTGAACTATTTGTCAAGGAATTGATGACAAACCAGAGATATTGAAAACGAGAAACTGTGCATTGAAACGTCAATGCTGCAGTAGTTTTCAATATTAACTAAGGGGGAGGAGGGATATTTTCCGGGAAATATGGAACGTATTGAATTAGATAATTAGAAGTAGTTTATACAAGCAAACGGCCCCCTAAAGACCACTTGTATTGAATAAAATATTTAGTAAGTAGTTTATACAAGCAAACGGCCCCCTAAAGACCACTTGTATTGAATAAAATATTTAGTAAGTAGTTTATACAAGCAAAAAGACACCTAAAGACCACTTGTATTGAATTACATATTTAGTAAGTAGTTTATATAAGCAAACGGCCACTTAAAGACAACTTGTATTGAATTACATATTTAGTAAGTAGTTTATACAAGCAAACGGCCCCTAAAGACCACTTGTATTGAATAAAATATTTAGTAAGTAGTTTATACAAGCAAAAAGACACCTAAAGACCACTTGTATTGAATTACATATTTAGTAAGTAGTTTATACAAGCAAACGGCCACTTAAAGACAACTTGTATTGAATTACATATTTAGTAAGTAGTTTATACAAGCAAACTGCCACCTAAAGACCACTTGTATTCAATTAGATATTTAGTAAGTAGTTTGTACAAGCAAACGGCCACCTAAAGACAACTTGTATTAAATTACATATTTAGTAAGTAGTTTATACAAGCAAACGGCCACCTAAAGACAACTTGTATTGGGTTACATATTTAGTAAGTACTTTATACAAGCAAACGGCCACCTAAAGACAACTTGTTTTGAATTACATATTTAGTAAGTAGTTTATACAAGCAAACGACCACCTAAAGACAACTTGTGTTGAATTACATATTTAGTAAGTAGTTTATACAACCAAACGGTCGCCTAAAGACCACTTGTATTGAATTAGATATTTAGTAAGTGGTTTATACAAGCAAACGGCCACCTAAAGACAACTTGTATTGAATAAAATATTTAGTAAGTAGTTTATACAAGCAAACGGCCACCTAAAGACAACTTGTATTGAATTACATATTTAGTAAGTAGTTTATAAAAGCAAACGGCAACCTAAAGACAACTTGTATTGAATTACATATTTAGTAAGTAGTTTGTACAAGCAAACGACCACCTAAAGACAACTTGTGTTGAATTACATATTTAGTAAGTAGTTTATACAACCAAACGGCCGCCTAAAGACTACTTGTATTGAATTAGATATTTAGTAACTAGTTTATACAAGCAAACGGCCATTTAAAGACAATTTGTATTGAATTAGATATTTAATAAGTAGTTTATACAAGCAAACGGCCACCTAAAGACAACTTGTATTAAATTAGATATTTAGTAAGTAGTTTATACAAGCAAACAGTCACCTAAAGACCGCCTATCCTGCTAAAGCGAAACGATGCAATAAAAAAATTAAAACATTGAACGAGTACAACTGTTTAGTATTTTCCGATCTGGTGCCTGTAAATTAAATAAGAATTCATCATCATTTAAAAAAACCTCTGTCTGTAAATGTTTACTTATTGTAAATCTGTGTAAAACATTGATTAGTTCATGAATTCAGAATGATTTCGGCCAGATTCTGGCACGAGCCAATGACTTTGTTTCTAATTTCGTAAACTTATAAGCACCAAGTTTTTAAACCGATTTCATAAATTTTGTCTCGTTTGTAAATGTTATTCATCACAAATTTAACTAATCTGTTAGTGGCTCTAAATGTTTAATTCTTGCTAAATCTATGTAAAATACTGTTTTAAAGATTTAGTGCTGAAATAATGTTACATTAATTTTTAAAATAATTCAACTAAAAATAACTAGAAGATGAATGTAAGTTGCCAACAAATATAAATTATATTTGGTTTATTTTTTATTTTATGTTGTACGAAAACATAGTTCCATTTTAAAATCAAAAGGTTTTTTAAGACTTCCAATGTAACATTTCTTAAAGACTTCAATACGAACGAAATAATAACAGATGTTATTTTGTCTGTAATATAGTAGATTTAATTCGTCTGTATGTTTTAAAACCTATTTATAAGTCTTGTCTTTATTTAGCAGTAACAAATCTGTAAGTAATAATATGTGTTACTTTTAAATATTTGTTTCTATGAATAAAGTGTTAAAAATAATAAAAGTGTTAAAACACGCTATTAGAAAAGAAATTTCAACTAAACATAGGTATGTATACAACTATTCTTTGAGGATAGGTTGTTAAGGTATGTTAAAACAAATAAAAACATACACAAAACTCACAAATTAATCGTTTAATAGCTCATACACATTTCAATGACAAAGTCATCGTCATCAGTGAGTGGTACTACTACAAATTCTAACTTACAATTCAACAGTAACATTCACTGATGATGATTTTGTCATTGAAACGCTTATGAATTAATAAATGATTAATTTGTGAGTTTTTTGTACGTTTTATTTGCTATGTATATTTAAGATAATTTCATATTTCTAAAATTTCACTAAACACTTGTAAATATTTATAAACTTACCTATAGTAGCACTTACTTGTTGCAACAAAAATAAGTAAGTGCTATTATAGGCAAGTTTATAAATATTTACAAGTGTTTAGTGAAAACTAGTAGCTCACGTGAAGATGGAATCAACAAATATAAGTAAGTGCTACTATAGGCAAGTTTATAAACATTTACAAGTGTTTAGTGAAAACTAGTAGCTCACGTGAAGATGGAATCAACAAATATAAGTAAGTGCTACTATAGGCAAGTTTATAAACATTTACAAGTGTTTAGTGAAAACTAGTAGCTTACGTGAAGATGGAATCAACAAATATATCTAAAACTTTGTTACAAACAAACACGTTTATTATAAGTTTGTCTATTCATCTCTTTGTACGTTCTATTATATGTCTATTCTAAAATTAAGAATAGATAATTTTGTTAAAGAAACAGTACTAGAAACTAAGATGTAAAATGCTTCTAAAAATTTTTTCCAGCCCATCCAATTTTGATTTCAAAATCGGCATCGACGATTTTGTAAGACGAGAATTTTTGTTGCTCCGTTTAACCTTAAAACTTCATTTGGTTCTATGCAGCTCTAGTTATACACTTAGCTTATGGTATATTTTAATTTAAGGTTAGCTTTGGAAGTTGATATTTACGTTTTTCCTAAGCAAGTAGGAATAATGTTCCTATCTACAAAGACGATAAAGAGGTGTTTAACCGCTCTAAATTACACACGGATTTGGAGAATGATTTTTATTTGTTTTTTATGAATGTTATATTCATGGCGTATTTATTACAAATATTGCGAGAGTAGAAAAAATGTAATATTATTTTTTTATTGTAAATAGATAAAACCAATATGTATAATTTTTGTAATTATATAAATTTAGATTGCAATGGAAACACCCTCAGAGGAAATTATTAGAGGATTAACTCGTTATTAATAACGTAATTTTCACATAGTTGGTGGAAATCGATTCGGTTGTGGGCGTTCTACATATACTGACAAGTAATATTATTAAATATTTTGACAGGGTTGATTTTGACCGAACGATTATATCTGAATAAATATCGCAAAAACAGTATTGCATGTTATATAAAATATTTTTATATTTTGGTTTTAAATGCAATTGGGAATTTCGTAAAACTGGTTCGTAAAATTCAACTCTAAGACTAATTACCTAACTTTATTATTGTTAATTTAGTTTAAATTAATTTTTTATAAAATTCAACCAAAATTTTAAAAATACCCCAGATATCTCCGAGTCAGTAGGAGAAACTACTTTTGTCGGAAACCGAATGTTTACCATTGTTTCTAGATAAAAACAAAAGCTGTGAAAAAAGCTCGGATAAAAAGTATTATTCTTGTATTGATTAAATGAGACTGCAAAGGTTTATAATAAAAACTTTATGAAATAAATTAAAATACCTTTGTAAGCGTGAATAACAAAAAATAAAATATGTTTTGTGGTTGAATTTAAAAAAACCGTTAATGAAATGGTTAATAATAAAAGGACAATAATGGTATTAGTATACAGGGTCCTCCTGTGCTACTAAAGAAAACTTACAGTAATAGTAAATCTATACAGCAAGTCAATGTGAATTGAGGACGAACTAATAAGAGAGAACTCGGGCACGCTTATAGAACACATATAATGTAGTGTATACAATAAGGCAATACCAATAAGCAATCATCGTCAAAATCCATCATTAGTTTTACAACTGTTTTACACTTTTTAGCGTAATTTTTTCTTCATTGGTTGCCAAATATGTTATTTAGGTTAAAATGTACTCTCATATTTTATAATAGTACGAATAATATACAATGTAATCTCATGTGATTATTAGTTTTTGTGTGTTAGCTATAAATGTAACCATAGAACTGTAAATGGTTTCAGCATATTACTAGAATACATCAAGATAGAGCATTATACAAATAGTGACTCTAAATACAATGCAGTAAAGTCACTACATTAAACCAAATATAACGGTCAAAAAGGTGATGTATTATACACAGACATATTATTATCATATATATATTTATTATCAGTAAAGTAGATATATTTTTATAGAAATAATGATGTTACAAACAAGAGTAACTTACTGAAGGTCTACAAACATTCGCTACATATATTTCTAGCATTATTAAAGAATGTAAGATGTTCATTGAAAGCTCCACATTTTCTTCGAAATAAAACGGTAGAACAAATAATGAATAGAACAAGACAAATCATAATTTCATTAATTTATTTTATCCATTTTTCAAACCAAAACGTTGACAAATAATTTATCGGAAGTATTAACGAACATGTGCTATTCATTAGTATTTCTACCATTATTACATGAATTTAGTCCAACATTATTACATTTTCTTACAAGCTCATTACACATTAAAGAAGTACATTCTTATTTGTGTAGTTTTTACTTCAATAATATGTACACACACATACACACACACACACACACACACACACACACACACACACACACACACACACACACACACACACACACACACTGCAACGGTGCTTCACCCCGCCAACCTTCAACCTGTCGAAAGTTGCCTACCACCTAGTTACATGAGCAAGTATTTAAATTCCCATCTAATAAGTATACCCTGGGAACGTTGTCTATAAAGTGTATTTAAAGTCATGGTAAGGTCAGTGATCTGTCATATGGTCTAATTTATGTCAGCTGAAAACACAAAAAATGTATCATCATAAATTTGCCTTACCATGCTTTGAAGACATCTCTCCACCATGCTCCTGCTCTAGTGAGGTACGTGCAAGATAGAATCTAACCATATCCTCCTAAAAGAGGTATTGTGTTTCATATGGTAAAACCTGCCAGTGAGTATCAACTCCTTGGCTTTAAAGCAAAACCAACTAGTCCTTAAGCTAGCTCATAATTTATAATTTAATTAATTTAATTTCTCTGGATGTTTTGCTCGATTATCTTTAGGTTGCACACAGATTTCTACCTATTTATTACTAAATAATTATGACTGACTCTAATAGGCTGGATTTTAATAATTGTATTGATTTTTATTAATTTACTAGTTGGGAAATAATTAAATTTATTATTTTTGTACACAGGATTAAATCAATAAAAGTTACTCTTTTGGCTGTTGTTGGAAACTGAATATAATAATAAAAAAATTTGTAACTGAAATAAATTGAATATATACTTTCAAATGGTACTATCTTAAAGTCCTTAGCTAACAAAACATACATTAAATTTTCCTTAAATAAACTAAAATTACTTTAATATTTAATGCAGGGAGGTTGGCTAAGTTTATTTCAATTAATATAAATTTCAAATTTAATTTATGATCTTATTTTGTGCCAGCAGTGAAATGACATTCAATAAAGTTACATATTGTATTATTTAAACCAAATTTGTTACTAAATCTACTACACACAGAAAACTTTGATTTACAAGCTTATGAATTATTATAAATATAAATTGAAATATTTTAATTAAAACTAAATTTCAAATTTTATGACTCATTCAGAAAATACTAAATAATTTGTGATTGATTTTGTTTAATAATTTCTGGTTGGAAAATTATTTATATTTTTCTACTAGTTAAATATTGATAAATATTTTTTCCCAGTTTATTTAACTACTGGTTGTAACAAATTTTACTGCATTTCCTTAGATATTATGAATGAATTTATTTTATAAATATGACTAATATTCTTTCTATCTTTTTCCATATACTTTACTATTTCTCTATTTGCAAACATTTGAACATTTTTACATAACCATTTTTATAACAAATACTTTTGTAATTTTTAATTTATTTTTCAAGGAAATAAAGCCATTATTTATAATTTTACACATTTAAAGCATTTATTTCAATCTTTGAATCTTTGAAACGTATTTCAAGATCAAATTTTATTTAATTACTAAATTTGTATAGAAATCGTGACTTGCCCAAATTTCGCACTTTCCATGATACTTCCCAAGGTCCTAGGAGATGACTTTATGCTTCCAGACTGGTAGTTCTTCTCGTCTGGAATTCGGTTCATCCAGGAAGCAGGAACGGACAAATTCGGCGAAGCCAGTTTCTTAACAAATGAAAATTTTAACCGTGATTTTTAATATTTCGATGTCTAGTTTTCACTAGACATAAATTAAGACATATTACATTATTCCCGCACTCTGCGGCCTCGAGTTTATGCTCTAGAAATCCATTTTGGTAATTTTGCTAATTTAACAGAAACTAACACCTTTCTGGTCATAGGCCTAATTACGAGAGAGCACCTAAACGCTCAGCGACAGTTATCGTCTCTATTCTTCCACCCTCGATTTGCTTGTCTGACTTGGATTTGCCGTTTTTTCTTGTCTTAAAACTGTTTATTTAAAATATTGTAGAAACCTGAATTTTACGTAGCACACAAAACACTCCCGAAGTCATGATTTTTGTACAATTACAGTTTATTTTAGAATTATACACTCAACGATCAATATTCATGGCTTTGAAAATTTAGTTAAATTATATTTTATAAATTGAGATTATTTCAATTTTTTATTGAATTGTGACGACATTTCAACCCGTTATAACACACACACACACACACACACACACACACACACACACACACACACACACACACACACACACACACACACACACACACACACACACACACACACACACACACACACACACACACACACACACACACACACACACATACACACACACACACACACACACACACACACACACACACACACACACACACACACACACACACACACCACACACACACACACTGCAGCGGCCAGAATGTCCGATGCAAAGAATCTGGGTAATTGTACAGAATACCAGAATCAAACCTAACCGGGTTAAATAATTGACTAAATATATATATAAAATTTTTTAAAACATTATAATAATAATAATATTAAAACTAGGGTAAATAATAGTAAAATGAAGAAAATTAGAAATAACTTTAGACTTAAAAAACATAAATTATAAGCAATAAGAAAAATTATCACTTCAAAGTGGATAGCCTAAATTATGTAAACAAAAAAAGACGGTAATTGTGTAGTATAACAAACTAGGCCTAGATGCCGGCTATTAAAATAATTGTACTTAAAAATAATCAGGAATAAAGAATGTAAATTAAGATGTGAGGAAAGTAAATTAGGCCTAGCTAGGGAAAATAGTATTTATGTAAAAGTAAAGATTAAATGTTAAAGTGTAATAGCCTAAGAAATTAGGTTATAATAGAAGAAGTCATATTTGATTTCGGAAAAATCCGCTTAGGGCATTGATTATAAATCTTGTCACTACGAAACGAAAGCGCTACAGTCGAACTTTGGATTAAGAATGTTAAAAAGTTAATTAAATTAAATGAGAAGAAATAAAGTCAAATATGTTATTAAATAAAAGGTAAAAATGCAAAGGACACATCAGAATACAGAAACGCCTTTTATAAAAAGGGAAACTAATCTTAGTTCAGAATTTCCGAACAAACAAAGTCAATTGCCATGGCAACGGCTTTCTGATTGGTCAAAAGTTGAAAAATGGATACTGGGACGTGGGAAGTTTGAAATTGGAGAAGACGGGCCTCACAAAAGGCACGCTATCCAGAATCAGAATGCATTAGGCTCTCAAAGCGAGCAGACGTGTTGTTGTACCATGCGATCAAGACAAGAAAAAATGTGCTAAAAACAGAGTAAAAAGTGCTACGATGTGATCAGGGGAAGGAAGATATATATGAGCAAGGGCTCATATATACCCAGAACAAAATTTCGACCACCAAAATGCAAAATTAAAGAAAATAAGAAGATTGACCGAAATTATGGAGAGACGCCTACCTACCAAGACCCTTGAAGCTGTAACAGGACCGACAGATGACAACATTAATGAAGATAAAAAGATTTCTACAGTACAAGGTTATTTAATCAATTTAATTATTCTTTTTTAAATAACATTTTACTTCAAATTATATTAACTTAATTTCAAAATTAAATAAGATGGGAATAACCTAAGGGACTGATTAGTCAACTCTCTTAGGTTACCCAAATTTAAGTAATAAAGATTCAAAATTGACTTTCCATTCCCATCGCTGTGGGAATGTATGGATTAAGTATAAAGATGTATATCTTATATGGCTTTTTCTAAGTGAATTTCTAATGAATAACTTCCAAAGAAGTTAATTGTTCAAGGCCTAGCCTAAAGGCATTACATAGTAATATTAAGTGTTTGAAAAAGAATCAGATTTTAAAATATGTTAAATTTAACTCTACTAATCAAAATTATATACAAAATTAATTATGGTAACTTTGATAATTTAAATTATATGTAAAATTAATGATAATAAGAAAATTTAAAAACAGAAGGAGATAATAATGTTTAGTTAAATGGCAAGTTGTATGAAATTTTGAAAAAATAATTAGTCAAGAAAATCCTGTGAAATTAAATAAAAACAATAATAATTAATTTGAACCTTGGAACAAATAAATAAAAATGTATATTTTCCAATTAGCTGTGTTTTCATTCTAGATAAGATAAGTTCACTAGGTATCCAGGTATAGTCTTTAAATCACAAGTGTCCCTCAAAGATTCCACTACCCGAAAAGGAGCTTGAACAGGGCTTATCGGAGGCTAATTGGTTTTATCAAAAATTCAGGGGTTGGTTCCTCTGAGAGGTTTATTCCTTGAGGCACAGGTCTATGAAATTAGGTTCGTAGTCAATGGATAAACCATTACTTTCTTACTGACTTAGCAATTGAGGAAGAGAAATAAACAACGGCAAAGGTTATAAAAAGTAAGTCGGTAAGAAAAGTATGGCGCCCAACGTTTGAGGCTCGATGCTTACATTGTAACATCGGGTCAACATCAAATAGAGACAGATTTAAATCGACTAAGGAGCCTAGTGAAACAAAATTAATTAAATAGAATTCAATTAAAATTGTAAAAAATAATAGGAATCATAAAATGAAAACCAAAGAAGTTCTTTAAATTAAATAAGAGTTAATTATAATAAAAATGAAATTAAAAAGAACTTAGAATAAATAATAATAATTAAAAGGAAATAATTAAGTAAAATAAAATTCAGTAGGTGTCGGTAGGGCATAATATAAATAATAATGTTAGTTATTAATGAAAGTAAATAGAATACATAGGCGTTAGATAGACAAGGTCAAGGGAACACTGAACCGGATCACATCGAGCACAATTCTAAATGAATATTTAATTAAATACTCAGTATATAGTAAAAATATAGAAGTAGGAGAAGTTAGTAAGGGAATAAAAGGATAGTTAAATACGAGACTTTAAGATGGCGACAAGACAGAGAAAAGACACAGAACCATCTGAAATGATGGAGTTTTTTAAAAAAATGATGGAGGAACAAAAACAGGAGAGATTAAAAGAGATGGAGGAACAAAAACAGGAGAGATTAAAAGAGATGGAGGAACAAAAACAGGAAAGATTAAAAGAGATGGAAGAACAGAAACAAGGGAGAATAAAGGAACAAGAAGAATTAGTAAAAATGATAGAGGAACAAAGAAAGAAAGAAAGAGAGGAGGAAAAAGTAGAAAGAAAGAAAGAAAGAGAGGAGGATAAACAAGAAATTAAGAATCTTTGGGAAATCATGAATAAGAGGATAGAGGAAATAAATGAAGGAATTACAAGAAAGAATGAGGAAATGGGAAATAAAATCCAAGAAACTATAGAAAAGATGTATAACTTAGAGGTAACAGTCAGTGAAAATAAACAGACTGTAGAAACAGTTAAGGGAGAAGTCAAAAAAGTAGAAAGAAGGGTACAAGTAGTTGAGAATAAGATAAAGAATATGGGAGAAGGGATAAATATAGCTACCTTGTTTAAATCAAGGATGTTTGAGATGGGTGATAATGGAGACAAAAGCAAGAAGGAATTCTACGGTAGGGAAGATGAAGACCCTATTGATTTCATTAAACACCTAGAAGGTATAATGTCCGAAATTGATCCTGACATGGAGGAAGGACAAAAAAGGAAAATAATGGAGAGACATCTTAAAGGACCAGCACAAGAATGGTGGTTGGCCATGAATATGGAGGAGGAAAATTATGATGAAGTTAAGGAGAGATTCTTTAGCCACTTTTGGGGATCTCATGCACAAGAGAGAATTCGAGGAAGAATCGAAAATGGAAAATATGAATACCATCGAGGCACAAACAACATGGTAAATTATTTCTTAAAAATGGTGAACACGGCGAGACACCTAACCCCGCCATACAATCAGGCGGAGTTAATTATGAAGATTATGAAGCATTATGGGAACAGAATGTATATAGGATGTTCCGGGATGGCGGCTACCGACATAGAGGAGGCGGTAAAATACATCCGAAGGAACATGGAGCAGGAGGCTACCAGGAACCGGACTCAGCCTAGGACTGAGGAACGGGAACCTGAAAGGAGAGGGTTTACACACCAAACGAGAAACCCCGGATACAAGGGAAATTGGAGGCAAGATCCTTACCCGGTAGAAGGGAGAGGAAACTGGAGACAGGGGCCCTACCAAAGAGAGGGACCAAGAAATAGGCCGCAAAATCAGTGGCAACAACAAAGGCCAGAGTACAGGCCACAAAACCAAACGGAAGAAGGCCCACAGACAAAAGAAAAGAGACCACAAAATCCAGGGCCAAGTGGTCAATCAAAAAACTAAATGAGAGGATCCCTAATGGTAGGAAGGAAAAGAGGAGACAACCATTAGAGATCCAACAACAAACAAAATATAGGAAATATTACCCGGAGAAACAGGGAACAGTAAATAAAGGAAAGGCGGAAGACCTAAAGAACAAAAATAAAAAAACAATACAACAGGAAAATAACAATGAAGTACACCAAAATCAAGAGCGTAGAGTTGGTGGACTATCTCTTGATATTCGTGCTGAATTGTTAGAAGAGGACAAGGAGATTGGCGAAGGTAACCAGAAGAAAGAAACATGCCCTGTAATTGACTGTGAGGTAGAAGGGCACTCTATAGAGGTAGAGATTGACACGGGTACAGACGTGTCAGTCATTCAAGAAAAGGCTTACAACAACCTCAAGTGGCATGGGCTTAAGTTACTGGAACTACCCATCAACAATGTGGGAGTTGTAACAGCCATTAAGACTGCACAAATAAAGGTTACCCGGCAATGCTTAATTCCCTTAACAATTAAAGGCATAAAAGTGGACTGCATCTTTATAGTGGTCTCCAAACTTCGGTCGGAGATGATTATGGGGTGCAACACACTGTATGACCTAAAGGCACGGATAAACATGGATAGACGCTTTGTGACATTCGAAATAGAAGGGGAAATGGTGTACCAGGACTTTAAAAGTAAAATACAAAAGATAGAGGAAAATGAAGAAGTCCGAAAAATATGCAAGATAACCCAGGAAAAAGAAGATGCATCAACAATAGGGCATCAAAGCAAAAAGGAGGGGTTAATGCGACAGTGCGAGAAGCAGGGGCACTGCCGAATGAATGAAGGAGGAAATGGACAAGAAACAAGTAAAGGGGAAATCTTAAATATAACGAACGAATATCAAAGAAAAATAAAAAATGAAACAGAGGAAAAATTAAACAAAAACAAAAAATTAAAAAACAAAAATGAAAATATAATAAATAAGGAAATAAATTTAAGACCTGAGGGAGTCAAAACAGGAGATAAAGAAACAAAGGACATGGAAAGAAGAGCTGCAGCTGAGATTAAGAGCAAACCAAAATATAAACAAGGTAAGGCCGAAATAGTGCCAAAAAGGGGAAATAATGTGAGTGGAAAAATAATAAATAAGAAAATAAATATAAATAAAAGTATAAACGTCGCGTCGAAACAATTAAAAGGGGGGAACAACGAGGTTAAAATGAATAACCAACAAGTAGCTCGGAAGCCCATGACTAAGACTTTAGATTCTGGAGAGATAACCCAAAGGAAAGAAATTGAAATTAAAGAAAGAAAAAAGAAAAACCCATTTACTAGTTCAAGAGTTCGAAAGTCAATTAAAATGAGAGCCAATCCAAATACGAGAAGAACCTTCATTTCATTACAAGTCAAAAACAGAAAAATAAAAGGTAGATTTAAGGAGAATAAGGGAAAGTTAAGAAATTGGAAAAGGAGAAAGAAGAAAAAGAAAGATAAAGATGGACGGATGATAAGAAAATATTTGAGAATTAACCATTTAGGAATCGAAGAAGAAGAAACAGAAAATAAATGTATATTAGACAAAGAACAGCAAAATCAATTAAACCAGCTAATATTGGAATATGACGATATATTTAGCGAGATACCGGGAAGATCAAATAAATATAAGCATCAATTGAAACTAATAGAGAATAAAACTTTTGTACGAAGGAATTATCCAATTCCAATTAATTACCGTAAACAGGTCCAAGAAGAGATTGAAAGAATGCTCAGATATGACATCATCGAACGCTCAAGAACTCCTTACATCAACCCAATGGTGACAGTAATAAAACCAGACAAGACCATCCGTCTGTGCCTAGACGCTAGGAAGTTGAATGAGATAACTGTGCCGGATTATGAAAGTGCACCCACTATTGACGATATACTAAGGAAAGGTCGCAACAGGCGATATTTTTCAAAAATAGATTTAACGTCAAGTTTCTGGCAAATACCGTTGACTAATGAGTCCAAAAAATATACAGGATTTTTATTTAATAATAAAGTATATAATTTCAAAGTGGTGCCTTTTGGACTCCAAAACTCCCTAGCGGCTCTAGTGAGAACGGTAGATATCACTTTGGGTAAGGAGTTAGAGGAAAATCTTTTAGTGTATGTCGATGATCTGTTGTGTCTATCTGAGACATTCGATGAGCACCTCAGTCACCTGAGGACAATTTTCACCAGATTCAGAGAGGGGAATTTAACCATCAACCCGAAGAAAACCTTGTTCTGTCAACAAGAGGTGAAGTTTTTAGGATATATCTTCAGACAAGAAGGGGTCACCACAGACCCAGAGAAGCTACAGGCAATACAGGATTTCCCAGAACCTAGAAACAAAAAACAACTACAATCGCTTCTAGGTTTTGTAAATTACTATGCACGATTTACAAAGAAACATGCTGAAGAGACTTCACCCTTGTTGAAATTACTAAGAAAAGATCAGCCCTGGATCTGGGATGAATACATGAGTAAAGCCTTCAATAGGGTAAAAGATTTGTTTACGGAATCAGTCACTCTGATGCATCCAATCGAAGGGCAACGTACGTTCCTACAGACAGATGCATGTGATAATGCAATCGCCAGTCAGATTTTCCAGAGAGATGGACAAGGGCAAATGCAAGTAATAGGGTTCGTTAGCCGAACACTTAAGAGTTGTGAGAAGGCATACACTATATGCGAGAAAGAATTATTGGCTATAGTGCATGGCTTGAAAAAATTTCGGCCATTAATAGTGGGAGCGCCACTAACTATCATAACGGATAATAAGGCATTGAAATTTATGAACACGTGCAATTTCACTAATTCACGAATCACTAGGTGGATATTGGCGATTCAAGAGTACCAACCAACAGTGATACATTGCCCAGGAAAGGAAAACATACCGTGCGACGTCGTGAGTCGGATGTATCAGAATGAGATGGATAATAAGGGAAACAGTCAGAACCGTCAGGTCATAAAAGTAGGACGGTTACAAATAGGATGTGAAGAAACACTAAAAGCAAAATTTCAAAACATAAAAAACTTACAAAGACAACAACCAGAATTAGAAAAATTTTTTGAAAACGTGACCAAATTTAAGAGATATTCTATACAAGAAGGGATATTGTGTAAAGAAGTCAAAAATAAAATAAAAATAGTAATCCCGGAATCAATAATAAACGAGGTAATTGAGAACATACATCAGATATATGCTCACATAGGGAGAAATAAAATAACGAATATAATGAGCCAGAGCATGTATATAAAGCAAATGAAGAAACGGATATTACAAGTGATAGAAAGATGTCAGATATGTCAGTACGCAAAACCGACAAATAGATACCTCCAAGGAAGCACGAAACCAATCGTCTCAAGAGGGCCAGGCGAAATGGTGGCGATAGACCATCTAGGGCCCTTACCAACCAGCGTTGGTGGGGTAAAACATATATTGGTAGTAATAGATAGCTTCTCGAAGTATGTTAAGTTATATGCAGTACGAAGTACCACAACAAGGAGCTCAAAGTTGAAGTTACTTCATTATTTTCAAGCAGTAGGGAAACCAAGCAAGACCTTTACCGATTTTGGAACTGCATTTACATCACGGCAATGGCGTACTTGGATCAGGTGTGAAGGAATCCAACACATACTGAGCCCAGTACGGCACCCGCAGGTGAATTTAGCAGAAAGAGTAAATAGAGAACTGAGAAGGATATTGCGGACCTACTGCTATGATAACCAATCGCACTGGCGGAAGTACCTGTCATACATAGAAGGAGTAATCAATGCTTTACCGCATGAAGCTACTGGATACACTCCAGATCAGATTCAGTTCGGGGTTGATCCGGAATATGGGTGGCAGGGATTTGTACCAGACGTTTGTAAAAATGTAGTAACGGAAACACAACAGCAGCGTGTGCAGAAGGCATACGACAGAATGAGAAGGACAGGAGAGCTCAGGGCTGAGAAATTAAATAGAAAGATGAAGCAGACGGAATTGAAATGTGGGGACAAAGTACTGGTAACAAGGGTAAATAGATCTAACTTGAGCCGTCAAGAAACCGAGAAGATGCTATTAATTTACCAGGGTCCATATGTAGTGGCTAGACGATTGGGGGCAAAAACTTATGAAATAGCAAACTTGGAAACAGGGAAAATAAGGGGGATCTATGACATCAAAGACATAAAGATATTTAAAGAATAAAGGATAATAAGGCAAGGTAAATAAAAAATGATCCATCAGTGACATAGGGAGTAACGGTTAAGTAATAAAAATAAAAATGTAAAATAAATCTAAGTAGTAGATTAAAGCAGTAACATAATCCAAATACATAGGACAAATAATATAAAATCAGTATTAAATGTGAAAGAAAAAGCCATATGTTAAATGAACGGGATTCATTGAATTTATTAAAGTAAAGGTTGTGTTAAACAACAATGAATGTGTAAAATAAGGATTACAATATACAATATTGTATAGTTAATATAAACTTGAAATAAGATTAAATAAAAAAGAATGTGACTAAGGACAGGAGTAATAAATGAGTAAATAGCATGTGAAGTGACTAATGTGACAGGAAATTGTGAACTTTAGTAAAATTAATTAAGTTATGAAAATGAATAGGAATAGTAGATTAATGAAAGGAATATGAAAATTTTAATATAAACTAGTATAAGTGTTAATGTTACTTTTCACAAATATGTTATTAATTATGTTTATCTGTTTCAAGGGAGAGAAGAGCCAAAATTTTCATATATTTAAAAAGGGGGGAATTTTGCAGCGGCCAGAATGTCCGATGCAAAGAATCTGGGTAATTGTACAGAATACCAGAATCAAACCTAACCGGGTTAAATAATTGACTAAATATATATATAAAATTTTTTAAAACATTATAATAATAATAATATTAAAACTAGGGTAAATAATAGTAAAATGAAGAAAATTAGAAATAACTTTAGACTTAAAAAACATAAATTATAAGCAATAAGAAAAATTATCACTTCAAAGTGGATAGCCTAAATTATGTAAACAAAAAAAGACGGTAATTGTGTAGTATAACAAACTAGGCCTAGATGCCGGCTATTAAAATAATTGTACTTAAAAATAATCAGGAATAAAGAATGTAAATTAAGATGTGAGGAAAGTAAATTAGGCCTAGCTAGGGAAAATAGTATTTATGTAAAAGTAAAGATTAAATGTTAAAGTGTAATAGCCTAAGAAATTAGGTTATAATAGAAGAAGTCATATTTGATTTCGGAAAAATCCGCTTAGGGCATTGATTATAAATCTTGTCACTACGAAACGAAAGCGCTACAGTCGAACTTTGGATTAAGAATGTTAAAAAGTTAATTAAATTAAATGAGAAGAAATAAAGTCAAATATGTTATTAAATAAAAGGTAAAAATGCAAAGGACACATCAGAATACAGAAACGCCTTTTATAAAAAGGGAAACTAATCTTAGTTCAGAATTTCCGAACAAACAAAGTCAATTGCCATGGCAACGGCTTTCTGATTGGTCAAAAGTTGAAAAATGGATACTGGGACGTGGGAAGTTTGAAATTGGAGAAGACGGGCCTCACAAAAGGCACGCTATCCAGAATCAGAATGCATTAGGCTCTCAAAGCGAGCAGACGTGTTGTTGTACCATGCGATCAAGACAAGAAAAAATGTGCTAAAAACAGAGTAAAAAGTGCTACGATGTGATCAGGGGAAGGATGATATATATGAGCAAGGGCTCATATATACCCAGAACAAAATTTCGACCACCAAAATGCAAAATTAAAGAAAATAAGAAGATTGACCGAAATTATGGAGAGACGCCTACCTACCAAGACCCTTGAAGCTGTAACAGGACCGACAGATGACAACATTAATGAAGATAAAAAGATTTCTACAGTACAAGGTTATATAATCAATTTAATTATTCTTTTTTAAATAACATTTTACTTCAAATTATATTAACTTAATTTCAAAATTAAATAAGATGGGAATAACCTAAGGGACTGATTAGTCAACTCTCTTAGGTTACCCAAATTTAAGTAATAAAGATTCAAAATTGACTTTCCATTCCCATCGCTGTGGGAATGTATGGATTAAGTATAAAGATGTATATCTTATATGGCTTTTTCTAAGTGAATTTCTAATGAATAACTTCCAAAGAAGTTAATTGTTCAAGGCCTAGCCTAAAGGCATTACATAGTAATATTAAGTGTTTGAAAAAGAATCAGATTTTAAAATATGTTAAATTTAACTCTACTAATCAAAATTATATACAAAATTAATTATGGTAACTTTGATAATTTAAATTATATGTAAAATTAATGATAATAAGAAAATTTAAAAACAGAAGGAGATAATAATGTTTAGTTAAATGGCAAGTTGTATGAAATTTTGAAAAAATAATTAGTCAAGAAAATCCTGTGAAATTAAATAAAAACAATAATAATTAATTTGAACCTTGGAACAAATAAATAAAAATGTATATTTTCCAATTAGCTGTGTTTTCATTCTAGATAAGATAAGTTCACTAGGTATCCAGGTATAGTCTTTAAATCACAAGTGTCTCTCAAAGATTCCACTACCCGAAAAGGAGCTTGAACAGGGCTTATCGGAGGCTAATTGGTTTTATCAAAAATTCAGGGGTTGGTTCCTCTGAGAGGTTTATTCCTTGAGGCACAGGTCTATGAAATTAGGTTCGTAGTCAATGGATAAACCATTACTTTCTTACTGACTTAGCAATTGAGGAAGAGAAATAAACAACGGCAAAGGTTATAAAAAGTAAGTCGGTAAGAACACACACACACAATCTTGACCAAAATGTTTTCTGAAAATACAACGTATTTATGTAACCTTTCTTCTTTAAAACCTCTTAAATAGACAGATTTAGCAACTTCTATGTTTGTATGTGTGTTTCTATGAAACAAATCTTGATAAGTGATACATTATAGGCCTAATACCAGATCGGTTATTCCTGCACATAAGTTGATGTCCTCGCCTATCTCTCTTACCTACTCTATTATATTACTCTATATAACTACTTCGTTTAGGAGTGTTTCAAACATTTCTTCAAAAATTTTTTGGTTTATATGTGTTATAGAATATTTTTACATATTTCCTATTATAGCCATAGAATCTTTTATTGCTCACTATATAACGAGTTTGGGTCAAGGTTTTTTATTTATTAAAAATAGCAAATTTGTCTTTGTTATTTAACTTGTTTTTTATAATTTAGTAATACTGCAATATTAAAACTAATTGTCTGTAGTTTTTTACCTGGATTAAAAGTTATTTATTCATTTATTATTATCTTTAACTAAGGTTCGATTTATGTATTGGTTAGAAAAATAATTATCGAACATAAGATAATTGCCAAACAATAATTACAGAAAACTTAATACGTCAAGACATTTTTCTTGTTGTAGTAATTGTTATATGATCTGTAAATGTGTTTTTAAAATATAGGCCTTTGGTATTCTTATTCGTTGACAGATGTTCGGCGGTCGGACCCGACATTAAAATATAAATATGTAAAACTTAAAATCTAAAATAATCATTACTTATATCACACTCTCAACTATAGCTATGGTAGACACTATTCTCAGATTCAGTTTTAGCTCCCATAAACAGCAATATAAACATTACAAGCTGCATTCACTATGAACGGAATTAGGCTCACATTAACATTAATGTAGTCAACAGACATCACACTGTCCTCATGCTGAAACCAGTAGTCGACCCACTTTAACTGCTTTTGTAGACTCTTTTTTTTATTGAATTGTAGAATACTTTGGAAATCTTCTCTTCCATTGCGTATTTCTGTCTCGACGAGGGTACAAGACAGGACTGATAAAACCATTGGAAAGGTAAGTAGAACAATCCGGCAAACAGTTTCTACAACACCGAAGCTTTGTAGTCGTGCCATAACATAACCAAGATATATACTCAATGTTATAATGATCAAAGTGCAGCTGCCAATGTAATAGTCCACGGTAGAGCGCAGAGAGTGAAATATCTCGTTGTAAATTTTCTTGACTTGTCTTATGTTCTGCTTCAGCACTTCGCTGTCTATTGGAAGAGCCCTGCTGGTAGATTCCACAGGAGGCAGGACGTGGAGTATTGATATGTCTGATTCATCTTTCGACAGAGTTTCCTTCAATTGGCGCAAACACTTTCTTGCCATGTGCATACGATTTCGCACGGTCAGGAGCAAGAAGCAGAAGTCAAACAATGCTCCATAATTCATCCCTATTATGAGCAAACGGGCAAATGCTATCACGAAGGGGAACACTGCTTTGTTAATGACACTTTTGTTTAGTATTGAAAGTATAAGCAATGAAATGGCGTTTATGGCAAACAGTAGGATGGCAAAAAACCTGTATTTGTTGTGATCCACACAATGCCCAAGGTTTTCTAGTTTTTTGTCAACGCTTTTCAAGTCCTCAAATATACGAAGATAGATGGGGTATTTCTTGTAGGCTGTCCACAATACGTGAATACCGCAGCTCCAAAATGAAGCACTGAGTGATACTGAAAACAATTTTACATCCATTCTTTCAGCACTGAATATACGACTTGGGACCATGATTGCGCAAATTATGCACAGTAGACACAATAGAAGCAGCGTGTACAACCTGTTCCCTTCTCTCCGACACTGCTGGTTGAGCGACGCGGCTGTTATTCCAAAAAATAGTGACATTACTGACAACGGAGCGAAGCTCCACGTCACGTCTCGCTGCATTGTGGAACGAAACAGTACTGCTTCACATTAGAAACACCAAAGATATTTCGTAATGCTTTGTTTTTAACCGTTGCCATGGAGACGCTTCACTTGTTCATTCCCTAATATTATAAATTGCTTTTAATCAATACTGTTCATTCTTATTTTAGTACTTCACAAAAAAATGACGAATATTGTGTTGTTGCACAACAAAGTTTCAGAAAAAGCTAATTTACGTGTATATATATATATATATATATATATATATATATATATATATATATATATATCTGTATATGTCTATATATACAGATATTATATTTCTAATATCTATTATAATATCTATATCTGCATATAATGTCTATATCTGCATATAATATGCAGATATTTTATGTCTATATATATATATATATATATATATATATATATATATATATATATATATATATATATATATCCGTATATACATATATATACGTATATATCCTATATATATTTATATATAAGTTACATACTAAGCTTTGTAGATGTAGCTAATATAAAGATGACCTAGGCATAATTTTACTGACGCCGGCTTTGTGTTTTGTCCAACTGCGGACCATCGTTAATTTAGTGTGTAGCAAACGTTAGAAGAGAACAGTTGTCTCCACTCCCACTGAATGCGTATCAGTTGAATTTGTTAAAATAAATTTTGTAATAATATCAACTTTAAGTTATTCTAAACTTATAAAAGTCTGTAAAATTAAAATCATTTTAAAAAACCTTTTTCGTGGTTAATGAAACACCTATTATATATATATATAAGTTACGTTTTATATTAAGCAAGAAAGGTTTTTAAAAATGATTTTTATTTTTACAAACCTTTGAATTTAATAAACAATTAATTTAGAAAACTGTTACATAAATTTTACTTAATAAAACAATACAATTGATATGCACTCAATCGGAGTGGAAAACGTCTGTGCGATACAGAGGCGACTTACACACTGCCGGGGCTCTGTTCTCACACCTATATAATACTAAAGCTGCGTAAGCAGGAATTTTCCTAGCACGCATTTAATTATGAAATGTTCACATAAAATGTTTATATAACTCCTCCATCCCTAAAGAAATCTTCGGGGGTTGGTGAAGTTTCGGCGTTGGTTGAAGTCTTCTTCTTCTTCCTGATGAGGGCGAAGTATATAAGCTGCTGAATAGGCCTCCGTAAAGGGCAATTTTCGGCATGGGTTGAAGTCCTCTTCATTGGAGAGAGTCACCAGGCAAAGGTTGATTTCCAAGATCCAGTTAAATGGGTTGTCTGCGATTTCCAACGCAGTATCCTCGTAGTTTGTAGGCGTTATTGTTTTTTGATGATGGGCATTTTACAGTCTAATTTTCTGTTCATTATAATTCAACTGAGCAAAAGTATTTGGAATTGATTAATACAATATATAATGTGTCTTTTCTATCATAGGATAGATACAAAATGTTTATAACATATACAATTGTTATCAGAATCTAATTTTTGTTCTACAAAATTTACATTGATTACAATAAAAGTTTTATATAATTTTTCATAATTTTTACCATTATTTACATTCAACTTGCCTGTTATAGATTTGATAAGGATTCTAGTCAGTTTATAAGAATTCTTTTTGTTTTGTTATCTCTTTAAGGGTATAGTTTCTAATTTTCTTCAATTACATTTCTTTTTGTGATTAACATATTTCAAATAATTAACAATATTTATTACCATAATTCGTTACATATCATTTAATTAATTACAAAAGTTTGTAACACATACAATTAATAAAATCAATGTTGTTTAAAAGTTTAATAAAGCTTCTTGCATAGAACTAGTGGTCAAAGGTATGGTAGGGATTTTAATTTGATTGTGTTGAATATGAACAAGAAGGATTTTGGTCATTAATAAAATTTTTTATCTTCTTAGGCCTTTTAATTTTTGACAAATGTATTTTGTCTTTTGTGTTATGATGTCTAGGCTTTATTTTTCCAGTTTTTCTTTCTTTATCTATCGAAGCTATTTCTTCCTTGCTATACCTGTTTTTAGTTTTGCTTTGCTTCTGAACTGATTTTATATAAACTTCAGATGGTATTTCTGGAAGTGGTTCTTTGTTTACATTCCTTTTTTCTAAAACTTTTTCTTTAATTCTTTGATTGCTATCCCTAATGTTTTCGTAAAGTATTTTTGTTTTTTCCTTATGGTTTAAAACGTAGTCATTTACAATTTGTTTTTCTAAATCTATATCTAATAAATTGTTTGAATTTATGTGTCCAAATAAGACTTCGCACGGCGTTAATTTTGTGACTGAATGTATGCTATTGTTATAGGCAATTATAGCATATTTGACTTTCTTAATTATACTGTCTTTTTTAAATTCTATTTGATTATTTAACAGCCTTATGTGTTCTATTAAGGTGGAATGAAATCTTTCACATAATCCGTTTGATTGGGGGTTTTGTGTACTGATAAAATGGATTTTGATTTTATGCAGGTCTAATATCTCCTTCACAATTCTGTTATTAAACTCCGTTCCATTGTCTGAGATAATAACTGTTGGTAAGCAGAACTGCGCAAAGTAATCTAATAACTTGTCTGCAATCTCTGTAGCTTGAGAGCTTCCCAAGCGATAAGCTTGAGCATACTTTGTGAAACTGTCGGCAATGCTGATAAACGCATTCTGTTCTAAAGAGATAGTGTCGATGTGAATTATCTGGAAAGGCCTTGCAGCTGTAGGTGTCAAGTTCATCTCTAGTTGTAAGGGAATTCTGTCATATTTGGTTCTTTGACATATGTCACACTGATTTATGAAATTTTGGATTAGTGATTTTAAATTAGGCCAATAATATCTTCGCTTAATTTGTTCGTATGTTTCCTGTATCCTTCGGTGATTGGTTTTGCTAACATGATAATTACTTATTGTTTCTAGGGTATCTTCTTCCGAAGTTAGGTCTAAGAGTTTTTTATTACACTTAACTAAATTTAGTTCAGTTTGTTTGAAATTTTTGGCTATGCATGATGCAAATCTCTCATAAAAATCGTCTTCAAAATATAGATTATATTTTATTTTTGGTACCAAATATGATTTTACAAAATTAACTATGTCCTCTTTAAAATTATTTTCTGATATTTCGACTATTAAACGGGTTCTTGAAGTTCCAAATAGTTTTATAATTTTTACTTTCTTCGGCTCGTATTTTACTAATGATAAAAATACTTGATTTTCCCAAAGTTTACAGGCTCGTCGGAAATTGGTATTTCAATTTGGGTGTTCCCTTCGAAGTTGGAATGCACGGTTTGACTGTCACTTTCTTGATCGTACTCTAAGTTGGCATTATCTGTTGCGTCGAGTTGTACGACCATAGACTCATTATCTTCATTCAATTCCGGGAAGTTACGACTCAGTAAGTTCGCTGGAGATAATTCAAGGTCTGGTTCTACAGTGTGTTGGGTGTTTGTTGACCTTTTATCAGTAACGTTCAATAGTATTCTAGATAAAGCATCGGCATTTTGGTTTAATTTGCCTTTTTTGTATCTTATGTCATAATCATATTCTTCTAATTTTAATCTCCATCTTAAAAGCTTGGAATTTGGTTCTTTAACTGAAAATAACCATTGTAAAGGTTTATGGTCTGTATAAATTTTAAATTTTCTTCCAAATAAATAAGGCCTGAAGTGTTTGGTAGACCATACGATCGCTAATAATTCCTTTTCAATCGCGGAGTAATTAGTTTCGCTGTCGTTTAAAGTTCTGCTGGCATACGCTATAGGAAGGTCCTTTCCATTTTTGTCCTGGCTTAAAATCGCTCCTAGTGCAAAATTACTCGCGTCTGTCGTTAGAGTAAACTCCTTTTCAAAATCTGGGTATTGTAGAAGGGGCTCGTTAGTCAATATATTTTTACATGTTTCAAAACATTCTATAAAGTCTGGATTTTCTATATTTATTTTTGCATTTTTCTTTAAACAGTTAGTAAACGGTTTTGTTATCTTGGCGAAGTTTTTAATAAATTTTCGATAATAGCCTATTAGTCCTAAAAATCCTTTAATTTGTTTGGTGGTTTTGGGTATTGGATAGTTTTTGATTGCCAAAATCTTTGCTGGGTTAGGTTTTACGCCTTCCGGTGTAACAACATGCCCTAGATACGCTACTTCTTTTCTTAAAAATTCTGTTTTATCCAGCTGTACTTTAAAGTTGGCTTTGCGTAATCTGTCGAATACTTCTTTAAGTCTTTGTATATGTTCTTGGAGGCTAGTGGAGTAAATTATAATGTCGTCTAAATAAACTAAACATGTTTCATTTTGGATGCCTCTCAGAATATTATTCATAATTCTTTGAAATGTAGGGGGGCTATTCTTTAGTCCAAAGGGCATTCTTAAAAATTCGTAGTGTCCCGTTTCTGTTGAAAACGCTGCTTTTTCTATGCTATTTTTATCCATTTCTACTTGGTGAAATCCTGAGGCTAAATCTAAAGTTGTAAAATACTGAGATCGTCCTAATTTATCTAATATGTCGGTAATGTTTGGCAAGGGAAATTTATCGTCAATTGTTTTCTTGTTTAATCCTCTAAAATCTATTACTAATCGAAATTTTCTTTTGCCAGAAGCGTCTTGTTTTTTGGGTACAATCCAGACAGGAGAGTTCCATGGAGAATTTGAAGGTCTAATAATTCCTTGTTCAAGCATGTCCTCAGTTTGTTTATTAATTTCGTTCTTGTAAATCTCTGGATATCTATAATTTCTGGAGTATACGGGAATTTCATCAGTAGTCCTAATAACATGTTTTATTTGGTTGGTAAAAGTTAAATCGTTTCCCTCAATATGGAATAAATCTGCATAATCTTTTATTAAACTTGTTATAGCGGATTTTTCTTCCGAGTTCATATGTTCCATTCTAAATTTTGATAAATCTAAATTTTTCCTTCTCGAATTTTTTTGTTTATAGTCTAATAAATTGAAATTAGCGTTCGTTTGCATTGCATCAGGTCTAAGGATATTGTATTCTTCTAAAGATTTTAATTCTAATGGTTCATTTACTGTTAATTCTACATTTACTTCTGTGTTGTTTATTATAGGGCAGTAGGCTTCTCCCTTGTGTACTGAGACTATACACTGCGGAATTTCTAATCCATTTAAGTTTTTGTATGGTAAGAGTCCTTCTCCATCTTGAATATTTTGTATTCTAAATTTAATCGTTTGGCTAGCGCGGGCTTGTATAATATAACTTGTTCCCTTTTTTGCTTTCTGTTCCTGACATTCGCTTATATTATTATTATTATTGTTATTATTATTATTTTGTTCTTCTGTGTTAAAATATTTGATCGGCATTTGCTTATTGCGAAATATTAATTTATCATTCACAAAATTTAAATTAATTTTTAATTCTTTTATGTTATCTAATCCAAGGAGTAAGTCAAAATCTTTATGGAAATCAAATAAATAGAATTTGGTTGTTTCTTTTCCTAAAAGTGGTAGCGTACAACTGTATTTTTCTTTTGATACTCCATGAGCTGTACTCACTTCAAGTGGTTCTTGTTTTAGAGTGTTTTTGAAAAATTGGAAAGCTATTGATTTTTTAATAAATGATCTCGTACTTCCAGTGTCAATCAGCATCTTTAAATTGGTCTTGGGATCGTGGATGTACGGTAGTTCGTTTGTGTCGTCTTCTATATGCATTATGGAAAACGTCTTTTTAATGTGGTTAGTCCTAAAAAATGATTTTGGGTATGATTGTCCTCTTGAGTGAATCCGCATGCGTTTTCCTCTTGCGGGGAATCATCAAAGTCTATGTAGCTGTCAGGGTCCTCTTGCGGTTCATAATCTGTTTGTTCGGTCAGATAAGAGTTAGTCATTTGTTCAGTCAATCGATTCATAGTTCGATCGTAATTTTCCTCCTCTATTGGTTTCCCTGTCATCTGATAAAGTCTATTTTGTCTAATTGTGTTCCCTGTTTGACGTGTGGAAATGCTCATTGGTTCTGGTTCAAATTTTTGATGAACTTTTAATGGTGTGTAATTGTTAGACTGTCTCGGTTGTTGATTTTGCTGTACGTATGAGTTAGGTTTAGTAAATTGGTTAGGATTATTTTGGTAGTTGGGCCTATAATTTTGGAAGGTTTGCTTGTTAGGAAGGGGTTTGCGAATAGGCGGGTATTGTGGGGCCCTAGGTGGAATGTTCTGTTTAATATTTTGAAATAATTTGTTATTTTTAAATTGAAAATCGTTAGTAAGCATATTAAGTGCTTCGCTAAGAGAATCTGGATTTTTGGTTCGCATTAGCGATCCTACAGGTTCATGTAAACCTCTAAGGAGAACTCTTAACCCTAGTTTCTGTACACATTCTATTAAAACATCTTTGGCCAATTGTCTTTGTGGCTCTTTATTAACAAAAAATGAAATTTGTAAATTTAATAGTTTTTGAATTCTTTCATAAAATTTAAAAGGTGATTCGTTATTCTCTTGTTTTAACTCAGCCATTTCTAAATTTAAAGCAAAACAATCTCTTTTGTCTGAATAGCTGGTTAATAATACTTTTTTAATCTCATACCAATTATATGAATTTGAGTTTACTACCATTTCTAATGCTTGGCCTTTTAACTTAGCTAGTATAGAAGAAAATAGATATTCATTTTGAAAATCCTCTGGATTTTCGCTTACATAAAATTTATTTACTACTTTATCACATATGGAAACGAATCTGTGGAGCATAGTGGGCTCTCCACTATACTCAGGAATCATGTCTAGATATTCCTTCTTTAATGTTGGCGTTGCCATTTTAAAATATTATTTTCTTTAAAATAATAAAATTAAAAATCAATTATATAAAATTAAAAAGTATTTACTCTACTTTTTCTTAATTCTATATCTTAAGACCTACTTACAAGTTGATCCAAAATACTTTGCTCATTTGAACAACTTTCACTTTTCACTTACACGATATTCGCGCATGTTCTTAATAGATATGCGCTCTATTAAGTGGTTGTAGATATTCACTCTACTTAAAGTTTCCTCAATTAACGGTTAAAACCGACGGACGTTATATTCGCTAACTTCCTTGAGGTGTCCTACCGTTTTCTTGATGTCGTTACAGATATGCGCTCTGTAACGAATCGAGTTTTTTTTGCAGTATCTCGGTTAACGATTGAAATTGAAAAAAATTATGTTCATTAATTTCCCCGAGATGTCCTACCGACTGCGCCAGTTACGTTTTA
This sequence comes from Prosapia bicincta, assembly GCA_036971475.1. Classification (NCBI taxonomy): domain Eukaryota; kingdom Metazoa; phylum Arthropoda; class Insecta; order Hemiptera; family Cercopidae; genus Prosapia; species Prosapia bicincta. The sequence continues at coordinate 203,996,703 of JBAIZL010000001.1, read as the reverse complement.
TATTAAGCAAGAAAGGTTTTTAAAAATGATTTTTATTTTTACAAACCTTTGAATTTAATAAACAATTAATTTAGAAAACTGTTACATAAATTTTACTTAATAAAACAATACAATTGATATGCACTCAATCGGAGTGGAAAACGTCTGTGCGATACAGAGGCGACTTACACACTGCCGGGGCTCTGTTCTCACACCTATATAATACTAAAGCTGCGTAAGCAGGAATTTTCCTAGCACGCATTTAATTATGAAATGTTCACATAAAATGTTTATAAACTTATATATATATATATATATATATATATATATATATATATATATATATATATTTGTAGATTATGCAACACTGTTTTCTTGTATACATTATCACTTTCACTTATGTACTTAAACAAGAATCATACTTGGTATTTATGCGAGCTAACTTTCAACGGCTGGCTGTGCCGTCGTCCTCAGGCATACTGAACAGGGTTGTAGATTGCGAGCTGAGTGGATTTCCCGTTGACCTTGGTGTACTGTTATGTTCTATTTTTAGATTCACTGCACTGTGCGTGTTTTTAACGTTTGTTTTGGGATTAATATTGTCTATTAGATTAAATAATTTTTTTTAAAATTTTATTTGTGTTTGTTCGTTAATGATATTATTTTTATTTTTATAAATTTCTATTTGTTCCCAGATTGTCATTTTGAGGCCTTTTTGAAAATGTTTTACTAGGTGTACGTTTTTTAATGTGGGGAATGTGTGTTTGTTTTTGATGGCATGTGTGGCTAAGTTTGAGTTATAAATTTCAGGTTTGATGTATGCATTTAGGTGTTCTTGATATCTGTCTTTTAATTTCTTTTTTGTTTGGCCTATGTATATTTTGTTACAGTCTGGGCATTCGATTTTGTATATTCCGTTATTAAGTGTGGGACATGTTTTTTCTGGTTGGTTTATTTTGTTGATTATGTTTCCTGTGTTTTTGTAGGCTATGTTAATATTATTATTTTTTAGTGTTTTAGTTATTCCTTTTATGTTGTATCCTGTGTATGTGAATGTAGCCCATTTTGTTGTTTGTGGTTCAATTTTAGGTTGTTTTAATTTATTTAATATTTTAAATTCTAATTTATCTAGTTTTTTTATTGTATCCATTTTTTTGGGCTATTTGATATATTATTTGTTTTTCTTTGATTTTTTCTTCATTATTTAAAGGCAATTTTAGCATCCTGTATAAAAGTGAGTTGTAAGCGGCCATTTTATGTTGTGGGGGATGGTTGGCGTATTTTGGTATTGTATTAATGGTTTGTGTGGGTTTCCTATAGATAGAATATTCAATGTTATTTGTATTTCTGGTCAATGTTAGGTCTAGATAGTTTATTTTATTGTTTATTTCTTCCTCCATGGTGAATTGTATGTTAGGGTGTAAGTTATTGATTTCATTTAGGATGATGTTATTATTTATTGCTTTATTTTGTGAGATGTATAATCCATCATCAAGATATCGTATCTAATGTCCGTTGGGGTCGTGTGTTTTTATGGTTTATGTGATTAATTCGTCGAGTTTTTGGAGGTAAATTTCTGATATTATACTTGAAAGTGGCGATCCCATTGCTAAGCCATCTATTTGTTTATATATCTTATTATTGTAATATAGAACATAACATTATTGTAAAATAGAACATAACAGTACACCAAGGTCAACGGGAAATCCACTCAGCTCGCAATCTACAACCCTGTTCAGTATGCCTGAGGACGACGGCACAGCCAGCCGTTGAAAGTTAGCTCGCATAAATACCAAGTAAGATTCTTGTTTAAGTACATAAGTGAAAGTGATATATATATATATATATATATATATATATATATGATGAATAGTTATTACCGGAGTACATCCGTACATTCTACAGTGCTTAAAATCACCGCCCGACGTTTCGCTAAAATCTCATCTAGCATTGACGAGGTGAACCCAACAACAGTTGAAGAGCTAGTTAACTGAAGAGTCTCAAGAGCGCCAGTCAGTCAAAGTAGAAGGGATTTGGTGGCACCCGAGGTTGTGCAAGAGCGCCAGTCAGTTAGTCAGTCAGTGAAGGAGGGGATTTGGTGGCCCTCGAGGATTTGCAGCGTCTATCACGCGACACTGGCTGCGGGTATTAATTTGGGTCAGGGCTTTTGGGTTAAGGCTGGATCTAAGGAGGAGTTTCTCCATGGCAGGACGTTTTATTGGGTGGGACGGATCCGGTATTTATTCTGGGGGACAACGTTTATTTATTACATTTGGGACTGGCTGACATTTCTATTTTTTTGCACATGTTATAAACATGCTTTTGCTAGAATGGATTTACAATTAATGAGGTGAACTAAATTTAACTTTTCTAACATGATCTCAATAATGACGTGTTACAATTTCTTAGAACCTAAGCTTAACCTAACTAAGCTAATGATGGTGGGTGATGTAAGTGTGTGGGTAATGTATGGGAAGTTGTGAGTGAGTGGGTGTGGTAGAGGAGAGAAGTTGTGTGGTAAAAATTGTTAGTGCATGTTAGGATGAACGGGTTGTGATAAAAAAAACTAAATTAAATAAATAACTATAATGGAGTTTACAAAGCGGGGGAAGCTAGCGTTATGGGGGGTCCAAGAGGAATTTGGGTAGGGGTTAGTAGATGGGAGGGGGTTCCAGACAGATCGCTGATATTTCGGATATGTGGGAGTTTCGAGCTTTCGCCAGAGTTTTGCAGACAGGGAACGTGTTAATTCGGATAAGGTAGGAGTATGAAAGGATTGATGGATGTTGAGGTTAGAGAGGAAAGAGGAGGAAGTTTGAGATGAATTTCAGTGATCGTGCCTGGAATGCCTCGAGACGGTTTTTAGACGTTTTGGTGCAAAGTGGCCACCAGACTGGTGCGGAGTACGTAAGAACGGGACGGATAAGCATGAGATAGATGAGGGGGATAGTACTATGGCGAGACAAGAGAGGGAAAAGCTTGTAGCGGATAGCTATCCCTTTGGAGCCGACGGTATTGTTCTCCAGTTGCGGAGCCATAGCGATAGAAGGTCTAGTTGCGTTTAGATGGTTCTGCAGGATTTAGGAATGCTGAAAGAGCTGAAAAAAAAACATGGCGTTATCCGCATACAAGGACAGGGATACGCCTGGGAGGAGAGGAATAACATTAGTGTACAGGAGGTAAAGGGAAGGATCTAGGACAGATCCCTGTGGCAGAGATCGGCCTGGAGGAGGTTAGGCTGCCTTCGACAGAAACCGTAAAGTTTCTGTTCGAAAGGTAGGACCTGAGGAGGTAGACAATGAAAGGAGGAAGGGGCTGGTAAGCAATTTGTATAGGAGTGCGGGATTCCAGATTCGGTCGAAGGCCTTGCGGACATCAAGGAAGACTGCAGTGGTGGACTGTCTCTTGTTGAAGGCATCCACTACAGCATTCGTAACTCGCATCAACTGCTGTGTAGTGGAGTGCTCTCTCCGGAAGCGGAACGCCTCCTGTCTGATAACGCCATCCAGAACGGGAAAGATGCGAAAATGAAGGAGTCTTTTAAAGAGATTGGATAAAATCGGGAGAAGGGAGATCGGTCGGTAGCTGTCGGCTAGGTTTCGTGTTTTGCGAGGTTTAGGAATGAGGATGGCCTTGGCTGTTTTCCATCAGAGGCATCCCGGTATGGGTGGCTTGACCTCTTTTCCCGGAGTAACTGACGGGTTGCCTTTCATATTGATCCATCCGTAACGTCCAAGTTATCCAAATAGGCCTGTAATGAGTAACAGGTCTGTAATAGGCCTAAAATTGAGGGTGGAATGAGCGCAGACACCTCTATATATAGAGGAATGAAGCCCCGCCCATTGACGTCAATCCACAAACACCTGAACCAAACAATTACTCACATTCCTTTTCTTTTGTTCAACTTTCTGCCGATAAAATCTATCGATGACACATTTCCAATCTGCGTTCAAATTCAACGTATCATCGCGTTTGTTAAGACTCCCTTGCTTCTCTATTTCGACAGCCTTACGTATAATTCTAGTACTATAATTTTCCACCTGAGCAATCTATCGGCAAGATTGGAAATTAATGGTATGCCCTGTATGACATGGGTGCTTGTACAGAACCGACGTTTTCTGCTTGTTTTTAAGGCCAAATTTGTGCTCCTCAAGCCTAGCTGATATACGTCTGTACGTTAGGCCAATGTACAATTTCTTACAAACTCCACAAGAAACGCTGTAAATGCCATGGTTTTCCAAGAAGATTTTATCTTTGGCGTTACCAAGAACCTTGTCGATGGCGATGTTAGGTTTGCAGACAAATCGTTAACCATGCCTCTTAAAGAGTCTGGCAATCCCATCAGTGGTCCTTCTAATAAAAGGCAGGAAAACAGTACCAGTTTTCTCAGTCTCCCTCTCGTCCACTTCAACCGGAAGGACACTGTGGCGGTGTAAGGGTTTATCAATGTCACAATCCTTGTATCCATTGGTTCTAAACACCTCTTTTATAGTAATAAGTTCATAGTCCGTAGATTGGATGTTGGTTAACTTGTAAGATCGAGAGAAGAGCGTGTCAGCAACAGCTTGGATCTGCGATGGGTGGTGGTGTGACCCACCGTTAAGATATCTATTGGTGTGAGTCGGTTTTCTGTAGACCGAATGGTGAACACAACCACTCTAACCTTCTTAACCAAGACGTCCAGAAACGGCAAGAAGCCAAGACTCTCTAGTTGCAGAGTGAAAAATATCCTGGAGTGGCGAGAGATGAGGCACGTAAGGATATTATCACGTTCTGTGCCACCATGTTGCCAAATCATAAAGACGTCAACCACATAACGAAACCAAGCTTTAGTCCTGAGAGTCTTGCTCAAAGAACGTCATAAAATTATTGTCTACAGCTGGGGAAAGAGAAGATCCTATAGCGGCACCATCAAGTAGCTTGTAAAACTGTTCATTAAAATGAAAGTAAGTGTTTTTGAAACAGTGCCTAGCCAGATCTAAGAAATGTAGAGGGAGCTATTAAAAAATGGACATTCTACCAAGCTCTTCATCGATGGGAACGTTGGCAAAGGGAAATAATGTCCTGGCCTCTAAGATAGCCATTATATATATATATATATATATATATATATATATATATATATATATATATATATATATATATATAAAGAACAAAAGTCAAAATACAAATACAAGAATTATATTTGAATTTACAATTAAAAGCTTTTCGTTGGCTAACAGTACCAACATCATCAGGAATATTGCTGATGATGTTGGTACTGTTAGCCAACGAAAAGCTTTGAATTGTAAATTCAAATATAATTCTTGTATTTGTATTTTGACTTTTGTTCTTTATTAATACACAAGAAAACATATTGAGATATTTATATATATATATTTGTAGATTATGCAACACTGTTTTCTTGTATACACTTATCACTTTCACTTATGTACTTAAACAAGAATCTTACTTGGTATTTATGCGAGCGCTTTCAGAGACTAGTAAGTGCCTCCATCTTCCGGCATACTGAGCGTATTTTGGACTGCGAGCTGTGTGAAATCTGCTGTTGACCTTGATGTACCGTTAACTTCTTTTTTTAGTTTCACTGCACTGTGCGAGTTTTTAGCGTTTGTCTTGGGGTTTATACTGTCTATTAGATTGAATAATTTGTCGTTTTTTGATTTTATTTGTATCTGTTCGTTGATGATGTTATTTTTAATTTTATAAATTTCTAGTTGTTCCCAGATTGTCATTTTGAGGCCTTTTTGAACTTTTTTTTATTAGGTGTATGTTTTCTAATGTGGGGAATGTGTGTTTGTTTTTGATTGCGTGTGTGGCTAAGTTTGAGTTATAAATTTCCGGTTTGATGTATGCATTGAGGTGTTCTTGATATCTGTCTTTTAATTTCTTTTTTGTTTGGCCTATGTATATTTTATTACAGTCTGGGCATTCGATTTTGTATATTCCGTTATTAAGTGTGGGACATATTTCTTCTGGTTGGTTTATTTTGTTGATTATGTTTCCTGTGTTTTTGTAGGCTATGTTAATATTATTGTTTTTTAGTGTTTAATTATTCCTTTTATGTTGTATCCTGTGTATGTGAATGTAGCCCATTTTGTTGTTTGTGGTTCGATTTTAGGTTGATTTAATTTTTTTAATATTTTAAATTCTAATTTATCTATAGTTTTTTTATTGTATCCATTTTTTTGGGCTATTTGATATATTATTTGTTTTTCTTTTGTTTTTTCTTCATTTTTTAGAGGCAATTTTAGCATTCTGTATAAAAGTGAGTTATATGCGGCCATTTTATGTTGTGGGGGTTGGTTGGAGTGGTTTGGTATTGTATTAATGGTTTGTGTGGGTTTTCTATAAATGGAATATTCAATGTTATTTGTATTTCTGGTCAGTGTTAGGTCTAGATAGTTTATTTTATTGCTTATTTCTTCCTCCATGGTGAATTGTATGTTAGGGTGTAAGTTATTGATTTCATTTAGAATGATGTTATTATTTATTGCTTTATTTTGTGAAATGTATAATCCGTCATCGACATATCGTATCCAATGTCCGTTGGGGTCGTGTGTTTTTATGGTTTTTGTGATTAATTCGTCAAGTTTTTGGAGGTAAATTTCTGATATTATACTTGAAAGTGGTGATCCCATTGCTAAGCCGTCTGTTTGTTTATATATTTTATTATTGAATATGAAATAGTTTTGGTTTAGTATGGTCTTTAGGCATTTTGTGATTTGGTTTGTGTATTTGGGGTTGGTTTTAAGGTCAGTTAATTTGTTTTTTATGATTTGGATGGTTTCGTTAATTGGTATATTAGAGTACATGTTTGTGATGTCGAATGATATGAATTTGGTGTTTTTGGTTATGTTTATTGTTTTTAGTATTTCCGTTAATTCAATTGAATTTTTTATGGTGTATTTATTTTCCAATTTAAGTTCGTGTTTTAGGTTTTTGGCTATTGTTTGTGATATTTTATAGGCAGGTGCGTTTTTAAAATTTATTAAGGGTCTTATGGGATTGTTGATTTTATGTATTTTGATGAGGGCGTTCATTTTGGGGGGTTTTGGGTTGTCTATTGTGTATTGGTAGGGGTTTTTTTGGTTGAATAAATTGTCATTGTTTTTTGCTAACTGTATGATTTCGTTATGGTATTTTTTGGTGGGGTCTTTGTTTAGTTCTATGCAATTGTTGGATTTTATGAATTCTTCTGTTTTTGGTTGTATTCTGTTTTTGATATGATTACTGTAGCGTTGCTTTTGTCCGCTTTAGTTGCAATTATTTCGTTTTTGAATAGTTTTTGTTTCAGTTTGTTAATTTGGTTTATTTGTGCTTTATTTTCAACGTGATTTCCTTTTTTGAATTTTTTGTTGATGATTTTGTTGATTTCATGCGATGCTATGTTTCTGATATTATCTTGATTTTCGTGATTAATGAGATTTATTGCCAGTTCTGTTTCTACTATGAGGTTTTCTATTGTGTTGTGTAATTTTGGTTTGATGTTGGTTTTTGTGCTATTTTCGAGTATATTTATTTCTTCTTTGGTGAAATTTGTTTTTGTGAGGTTTATAAAATTTGGGTGGAATTGATGGAATGTTGTGATATTGTCCATGTTATTTTGCTTTTCTATTAGTTTGTTAAGTTTAGATTCTATTTTTTGTTTTTTAATTCTATTAAATTTTTTGCATTTTTCTTGAATTTTGATATATTTATAATGCCATTGGTTTGGTTTAAGTATGTAAGCTAATTCTAGGTGGGTTTTTAAGAGTGTAGAATTTAATAAAACATAAAACTAATAGGGGCAGAATATTATAAAACATTATTTATTAACAAATATTTTAACATGATTGTAAATGATTAATGGTTACTAGATTGCTTTAAAAGTATAAATGTGTCAATTGCGGGAATTTCTAGTGACGATAAAATGAAACTAGCGAACGGAGTGGCGTAAAACTACCGCTCGAATTTGTAATAAAATCTACAAATATCAAAAGATCCATGCCTAAAGAAATGTTTCATTTTTAAACCATACGTGACATTTAATTCACAAAAAAAATTAACTGTGACAAATTAGTTGCATTAGCGTATCGCTTTAAAACCTCGGAAAACTCGATTGCTCTTTTACTGCATCATGTAAAGTTAGCTTAGTTTATATCTTATTTATAATTATAATATTATATTTTCCTACAGCAGCTATGTTGATATTATTTTAGATATTAAAATGATTGTACAAGTGGTTGAAAATTCCAATTAAATACATTTTAAATTTTCGGAAAAAAAACTTTCGTAAATTTTTGTTTACAATGCTCGTTGCAATCTCCTAAAGCTCTAACATATAAGTACGTCAACATGGCTCTCGAAAGTTGACTCGCGAATATATCGGGTATGGTTCTTGTTTTGATACATTAAAATATAAGGGATATTTACACTGGATATATTTTACTGCATATTGGGTAACGATTTTATATAGTCTGTTACTGAAAAACTGTTTTTTATAATAACTTAAACATACGGGAAATATAATAAGAATTAATAAATTATAATAATTTAAAATAATAGGTCTATTATTAAAATTATAAATAATTTAACAATAATAATTATTTAAAATTGTCATTTATTTAGTATTTTCGTATTTTATAACTTCTAATTCCCAATAAGATAACGTACAGGTTATTAAAGTGTTCAGGTTGATACTTAAATATTACAAAATATTTGCTATTACACTTGTTTTTTCGAAATGTATAAATAAGTAAACATTAAACTCTCGATCTTGGTTTAATCTAAAACCAAGCAATAATTTCCCACTGTCGTAGGTTGTAAGGTAACTATTCCATTTACTCTTGAGATCTTTTGTTTTCAGATAAAAGAAGTAAAGACTTTATCTCCACGAAATAAAAACGTCTTGGTCTTTAACGTTAGTGTTTCATTTATATTTAAGTTGGAACATGATTTGATGTACTTGTGATAAATATCACTAGTTCTGTTCTAAATATCAGTCTCAAGTATATGATTTTATATAAAGGATTTTATAATATTTTATACATATGAAATATTTATATAAATAAATATTATATATAATATAATATATATATATAATAATATTTATATATAATAATTTTATACTATAATGGATATCTTTGAACTTCAATTTATCTTGTAAGTTCTTCCATCTTTTGTTGCGTTATCTAGTAGTAATTTCGTGTACATTCTTAATATTGTATCATCTTGTCCTTTAAAAACAATTTACTGCTTAATGTCTGTTAGCAATGCTCTAAAAGCGTATTGGAAGGTCGATCTGCCGCTATACACCTTCCGAAAAGCAAGTTCCATTCTGAGAAGCCGGATCTTATTTAAAACCGAGCGAAAGGAGACGTAGGTCCGATTACTTAATATCACAGAATTCAACAGGTATTTCAGATGTACGGGAAACCTGATCGTTCAAAAAAAGTTATGAAAAAGCTCGGTCTTTGTTCTCGTAATAACTTTACTTTATGCAGGCAAAAGGCTTTCTGTTTTATCTATATGTTTGCGACATGGAGTGGAAGGAGAGTGCTGGGGGTCGATACTGCACAACAGTAATGTTGAGTGTGGGCGACTGCATAGGTTAATTTGTTACGTTACTGTACCAAGACAATAGAAAGTTGTTGGTTTGACGATTTATGTACATGAGGGAGCTGGTAGATATATACAAGTTTCCGTTTAAATACATTAGTTGTTTTAGTTATTATTGGTTATAATTCGGAGGAAATTATATTTATTTCGTTTTTTTTGATTTTTAGGTCTGATAAAACTGTTAATTTTCTTTTAAACCTTATACGAACGCAAATAATTTGCGTTTGAAATAACTGTATAAACAATTTGATATTGATTTTAAGGCATATACACACTTAGGAAAAACATTTTCAAAATATATTTAAAGCCGTTGTGTTTCATATTAGGTGTTAAATCTCCATAATTTTATAAGAATTGATTACCTCTTAAACAATATTAAAAAAAAGGTAGTTTATAAATATCTATCAACGGCACTAACTGGGATTAAGAGGCGCTACCAACTGTATTTGTCAACAATTGGATGCCAACATTAGTCACCATTTTCAGTCCTACCGGCGAAGAGGAAACCTACAAATCTCTGGAGGTGTCGTTGCGGATATATGTGTGGGAGAATTACCCAAATTAATAGACAAGAGAGTTCCTTGGCAGAAAGCCAAATGAAATTTCCACCAAGGACTCAGCCGCCACTGCTAATATAAACTTACGTGACAGCTCACATGTCTTTGTTTAGGTGGTTGTGTGGGAGGGACTGTACCAAAAAGCATTATTTAAGGTAGAACATTTATGGTATTTTATTCGATTGCACAGGATATTTTATAACGTCCTACTAAACTATCATCTAAAACAAAAATGAATCTGTTTTCATTTAACTCGAGTAAGATTTTATTAGCAGCGGTGCAAAACATGGGTCCCAGCGGCAGAGCTTTAAATTGGCTTCCTGGCGAGGCATTGTCATGCTTACTAATTTTAACAATTTCCTAAAATAAATATTAAAAATTACTAACTCGCTTCGGGCCTGATATTCATTTCTAATGACATATAGAATACTTTATAGTTTTAAGGGCTACTAATTGAAATAGAAACTGGTCTTTTGGATATTTTTAAATATTCCCAACCAATTGAATTAAGCTTATAATTAAAGAATAAAAATATGGCACAACTCACAAATTTAAATTTATTTATATTTGTGAGTTGTACCATATTTTTATTCTTTAATTATAACTTTCACTCACAAGCCAGCTCGAATATTATTTATATTTATGAATTAAGCTTGTTTTGATGTTTTCAGAATGAATAATATAAATAAGTCTTTTGTATTAGGTGTACATGTGTTTTGCATATAAGATATTAAAGATTGATGTTTGAAGAAAATTATTTTTTATAGTACACAATATTTAATTGGGAAATACACGAAAGCTATCCGCTTTGTATGAAATAATACTCAAATGTAAACAAATTTGTAAGGAATTTTATCAAAAATAGGGTTAAAAGACATATTATAATTGATTTTTAATTTAGGCATCACTATTTTCTCTGCAGTTATTCACAAAAATACATTTGTATAATTATCTTTTGTATGGTCAGCGATTCCGTGAGTCAGTGTTCCTATGACCGGTGCCTTGATTGTACATTGTCGTCAGGTTCGCGTTGAAAGTAGGGAGATTCCGTCTTCAACGTTACATGTCAATAGTTAAATTTAAAATACAGTTTGCGAAATTTACTTTATAAACACAAAATATTATTTATCAACTATAATATATTGTTATTTTGCAAATAAAAGCTTTCAATTTCCCCTTTTTCAATTACAAATCTATTTATACCGTTGAATACCACTATTTCGTGTGTATTTCATACAGTTAACTTTTAATGGAAGCCCGTCTCTTTTAGTTGAAAATTGTGTGGCATCTACTCTTTTAAAGAACAGTCTCTGCAATAGAAGATGCCTATTAATTTTCAGGTTTACATAAAGTTTTTATTTAAAAGCAAAAGTAATGAGTGCTTAGTACCATTGTCTTTCGTCTATAAACTGGCAATATAACTCGCGCCAGATATAAGTGTATATCCTTCAATTATTCTATAATATATCCTATACTAGGTATTTTACACGATGTGGGCAACCCCGAGGACTTGGTTCACTATTAAACATGACTTGTCTCCGTATTCCTCAAGATAAGCTTTATTCCCTCTTCGAAAACATTTAACAACAAAAAGAGTTAAGAAAAAATTCGAAATCCATTCTCAGTGTGCATTACAATATGAGAAATTACTGTCGTTATCCGTATCTCAAATATTTACAAAATCCCAACTCTGTGGACATTTTTAATACGAAATGTCTGGTGCTCTACACATTGACTCTCGATCTATTAGAGTTTATTTTTCACATTAGTAAATTAGCAAACGGATCTACCAGTAGACACATTTCGTTCAAGTACATAAAACGCATTACCTCTGGCGGAATCAAAGTAATAAAAAAGAATTGTAAGATTCGAATAATAAGGTCGAGATATGGGAACATCTTTATCTATAAACATAGGAGTTAGTCAATTATGTGAAAATTGTAAGTTCCTTACAAGACAGAACACAGTGAAAGATGGCTTCTCTAGATTAAACCAAGAACGGAAATATACTGTTCTTTTTTACAGTTTAACCATAATTAATGTAAATTAATTAATTCTAAATGAAATATCTATAAACCTTTTCTACAAGTGATTTTAATTTCCAATAATATTTTATGGTTAAACAGTTTTTAAGTTAATTCAAAATAACTCATGGTGAAAGTTATTTCTAAAACTTCAAAACCTACTACTACGCAACCATACATGTAATGTACAGGTTACACAAGGATATGCTAATTTGGAAAACTTTCTGTATTATGTGTCCAGATTGTTTTACTTTGCGCACCGTGTAAATTTGAACCTGAGCTACTCTGGAGAAAGTTCAATGATTATGCGTTACATAGCCTAAAGGTTATCAAAGGTACTCAGGATGCTTAGGAAAAGTTTTACACAAACAGGTCTTTATAAAGAAAACATCTATCATTCGAGTCCTGTATATTTTACAAAAAAAGAAAGGTTTTTTTTTAATGTTGATATATTTCTTGGCGAAATCCCCTCAAGTGATTGTATTTACGTTTGTCTCGCTCGTTACCTAAATGAAATATTGCAACTCATTAAGAAGCTTGTTTTCAGTGTGTAAATATATATATATATATGTATTAAATATGGTGATTTGTTTTCTTGTAATATAGTTAATAAATTAAAACTATTTCAAAAACAAGAATACTTTTATTGAATATATTTATTCAAAGCTTTTCGCCGATTAAATAGTATCAGCATCTTCAGGAAAATAATTATCTAATAAAACATTTTTACAAAATTAAATCATGATCAAGCTTTGAATAAATATATTCAATAAAAGTATTATTGTTTTTGAAATAGTTTTAATTTATTATTATTATTATATATATATATATATATATATAGAATATCAAATGTGTTTTCCTGTTAGAATATTTTTAAGATCAAATAATACACACAAATACAGGAATATTTAATTTATTGAACAATAAACTCAAAGCTTTTCGTTGGCTTACATTACCAACATCTTCAGGAGTTACAATATTAAGAATGATAAAACAAACTGTCTAACAAACATGAAGCTACTAGATAAAGCAATACACAGTTGCCAAATCTATTACAATATTGTAATAGATTTGGCAACTGTGTATTGCTTTATCTAGTAGCTTCATGTTTGTTAGACAGTTTGTTTTATCATTCTTAATATTGTAACTCCTGAAGATGTTGGTAATGTAAGCCAACGAAAAGCTTTGAGTTTATTGTTCAATAAATTAAATATTCCTGTATTTGTGTGTATTATTTGATCTTAAATATATATATATATATATATATATATATATATATATATATATATATATATATGATGAATTGTTACTATCTGGAGTACATCCGTTCATTCTGTAGTTCATAAATTCGCAGTTCCGACGTTTCGCTAGAATCTCATCCAGCATTGACGACGTGAACCCAACAACAGTAGAAGAGCGAGCACTTCTACTGTTGTTGGGTTCACCTCGTCAATGCTGGATGAGATTCTAGCGAAACGTCGGAACTGCGAATTTATGGACTACAGAATGAACGGATGTACTCCAGATAGTAACAATTCATCATATTTTTCCATCCGTGAAGGAATACGTATCAGCATATATATATATATATATATTTGTAGATTATGCAGCACTGTTTTCTTGTATACACTTATCACTTTCACTTATGTACTTAAACAAGAATCTTACTTGGTATTTATGCGAGTACTTTCAAAGACTGGTTAGTGTCTCCATCCTCGGGCATGCTATGCCGGAGGATGGAGACACAAACCAGTCTTTGAAAGTACTCGCATAAATACCAAGTAAGATTCTTGTTTAAATACATAAGTGAAAGTGATATATATATATATATATATATATATATATATATATATATATATATATATAAATTAATTATCTAATTGAATATTACTACTTCACCAATTTATTTTATGCATAATGTAAATATGTTAAAAAAAGATTTGGTCGAACCTAATATTTACGACTTATAAACGAAACGAACATAGGGTAAGTTAGTTCCATTACTGTATTTAAATCATTAAATTCGTTATTATTAATCACAAACTACAACAAGCATAATTTGTATTTTTCGTAATTTGTGTTTGCTGTTGTTTTAATAGCTTAATTTATAAGCTGCATGATGGATATTACTGTAAACAAATTAAAATATTTTAAAGGAATTACAGTTTAGAATCGGTAAGTGAAGCAATGGTTTAAAAATAGCAATTGCTTCTAATGGTTAGACCAGTCATAGTATGAAATTAAATTAATATCAGAATGTAATTGTATAGTTATAAATAAATATAATAGAATCATATCTATTGGTGTCATTCTCTAATCTAAAAGTGTACGTAAGCTAGGTTTACGGCCACGGCTTGGGAAAGAAACGTCCTAGTGTTCCCTCAACCTAAAATAAAATTGTTCAATCTTACAGTTTTATACAATACAGAAAGTTACAAATGCAAGCTGTCCATATATTTGCAATTATTTGAGTGTAATATTGTTAATTTCTCAAGCGAATCACATTTTCCGACGTAAATACCATATGGCGATTGGTTTTTATAGGCTTCACTCCATAAAATAATTTCCCACTTCCTCAGAAGCAGCTTGCCTACAATGTTGTACTTTGTGTACAGAAATGTAAAATCAAAGAGTACACTTACCTTTGCTAGTTATCAAGTTGTATTTGTATTAAGCAAGTGTAAAGCACTGCTAAATGTATAACGGAATAAAGAGTTTTATGCTGAAGGAAAATGGTCAAATTTTCTACCAAATTAATTTAAAATTCGAGATGATAGTAAATGAAAGCCTAAATACTCTTATCTGTACGTAGCAATGGTAAATTCAGTACAAAAAAAAAAATGTAAAATGGCTCATTCCTAGACTCGGTGAATCTCACTCATTAGTATTATAGAATTACGACCATACAATTTTATTCCCACTTCAAATGAGTTGAAATGGTTTTCTCTCAATTACTTATCACTAACCGTATGATGATAGGGTATGTTTCTTATTAAAATGTAAATTTTATTTCATAGTCTATAATTTTAATATAATTGTTTTTATACACTTTAGATTAAACTGTATGTACTTCAATGATTTGTTTAGGGCTCTGTTTTCCTATTACATAAATATTGTTTTCATATACCTTCCTTTAACATCATTTATTCAAACAATTTATTAATAATTTTAATTCATATGAAATTTAATTATCATACACAGAAGAGTTTTTCTAATTGGCTTCTGTATCAAATGGCTTCTTGAGTTTGGTTCTGTGGAAGTGTAGACAGTTTTTGCGATATAAACTGGAAGTACTAAAAGAGGCTTAGGATTTTTTTAATGATATTTATTGCATTTAAATATTTACTTCCAATTTTTACAATTTTTATTTCTTAATTATTTCTAAAATAAATAATATTCAGTCACGTAATTGAAAACAAAACAATAAAAAATACGATAAAATCGATTGTAAGATACCTTGGTTTGCTAAAATCATTTGATTTCAGTTATGCGTTGTATTAATTTCGTTAAATTTTTTAATAAATCGGATATTTTATCTCCGATTTCCTGGTAATAACGAGTACATAAACCCAACAGTCAGTAACAGATAAAACCATACTAATCTAAGATTAATATATTATTGAGAAGCGTACAAAATAACGTAAGGTCATAGAAAGAAAATTTAAAATAAAAAATAAACAATAACAGGCAATGTAAAATAGAATTAAAAACTGTTAGCAATCTGGAAAAACAATACAGTTGAAAGCTAAATATATTGAAAGATAACAGTTTAAGTTGGAATAAAAACAAAACAATATAACTACAATTAAATCAGAGGTTTAACCTATTCGTTTGTGAGTTATTTTTATTTTAAACGACTGGGGTCGCTTCATAACGCATTTTAAAATATCCATAATAATAAAGTGTCAGGTTTTGAGGCAATTTAAAATAACGAGCTTAATTATCAAGTGATTGTAGTTGCAAAATTAATAAATTGAATCAATTTAAATAAAATATTGCACAAATATAAACTGGCTGTAATAGTAGATAAATAATGACACAACACATATTTAAATAGTAGAACTAAATTTAATTAAATGCATTCTTTAATTTTATTTTAAGAACATCCTTTTACATAATAATAATAAACGATTTTATACAAATAAGATTATTTAGGAAAATCGTAAGTTTACTGTGGAATATACGATGCTCAATTAAGGCAGGGACGATCGAGCTAGATTATGACCCTCAAGTGAGATAATGACGCTAAAGCAAGGTATTGACGTTTAAGTAAGATAAAGAAAATAAAGGTAGGTAATGTCGTTTAAGCAACGTAATGTCGGTTAAGCTAGGTAATGAAGCACAAGCGAGGTAACGATACTAAAGCAAGGTAATGTCGTTTAAGTCAGGTAATGACAGACAATCGAAGTAACTGACGCTTAAGCAAGGTAATGTCGTTCAAAATTTGTAATGACGTTTAAGGAAAGTATTGACGCACAAGCGAGGTAATGAAGCTCGAGGAAGGTACTAACGCTCAGGCAATGTAAAGACTTCAAGCAATGTAATGGCGCTCAAGCAAGATAATGACGATCAAGCGAGGTAATGACGCACAAGCAAGATAATGATGCTTAAGAGAGGAAATGACGCACAAGCGAGGTAATGACGTTCAAGGAAGGTAATAACGCTCAAGATATGCAAAGACTCTCAAGCAATGTAATGGCGCTCAAGCAAGATAATGACGCTCAATCGATGTAATGACGCACAAGCTAGGTAATGACGCTCACGGAAGGTACTAGCACTCAAGCAATGTAGAGTCTTCAAGCAATGTAATGGCGCTTAAGCAAGATAATGACGCTCAAGCGAGGTAATGACTCACAAGCGAGGTAATGACGGTCAAGGAAGGTACTAACGCTCTAGCAATGTAAAGACTTCAAGCAATGTAATGGCGCTCAAGCAAGTTAATGACGCTCAGATGAGGTAATGACGCTTAAGGAAGGTACTAACGCTCAAGAAATGTAAAGAATGGCTCTCAAGCAAGATAATGACGCTCAAGCGAGGTAATGACACTCAAGCGAGGTAATGACGCAAACGAGAGGTAATGACGCTCAAGCGAGGTAACGACGCTCAAGCGAGGTAATGACGCACAAGCGAGGTAATGACGCTTAAGGAAGGTACTAGCGCTCAAGCAATGTATTGGCGCTCAAGCAAGATAATGACGCACAATCAAGATAATGACGCTCAATCGAGGTAATGACGCACAAGCGAGGTAATGATGCTCAAGGAAGGTAATAACGCTCAAGCAATGTATTGGCGCTCAAGCAAGATAATGACGCTTAAGCGAGGTAATGACGCACAAGCGAGGTAATGATGCTCAAGGAAGGAACTAACACTCAAGCAATGTAAAGACTTCAAGCAATGTAATGGCGCTCAAGCGAGGTGATGACACTCATATAAGGTAATAAACAAGGAATTATGTGTTAAAAAAACAGGAAAATAATTTTAAAAAATAAAATGTAGCCATTTTTACATATCCGGGAAGAATAATATACCTTCTTTTTACAAGCATATTTTACGATTTTATCTTAGGCCGTGGATAATTAAGCCTTGGGAGATACATTAATAATGCAGACAGTTTCGCTGTGCATACCTCATCTACAGGACTACCTTTCGTATACTCGTAATTAAGCCATAAAATCTCCGGAAGGCCTAATTTAGATAAAAACAATATTAATGTGAATAGCAATCTCTTAAATTTGTCTTTTGAAATATTATAAAACTTTTGTATTAATATAAATATAATTTTATAATCACAGAATCACCCTTCTTCCAGAAACATTTCTCCACTCTTCTTATATTGTTTATGAACTGATTATTATATGTGTAAATATGTATATTTAATATTAGTGTCTGTCGTTCAATAATTATGATGAATCATTTCTGGAATTTTATGATTCTTCAGATCATATTTTTTTTATTGCTTTCAGCAACATACAAAAGCAATTCTATATATTCTCTTTATTAACCTACATTAAGCGCATGCAAGGAGCCGAGTCAGATATTCCGCTTACTCTAAGTAGAACCAAAATCTAATTAAAATTAGTCATAAATTCCACAGACACTCCTGTGTCTCCTGTGCCAAAAATTTCTGAAGGCACTGAATTCAAGAAAAAAATAGGATATGTTTTATTGGGACCAATTCAAGAATATCTGAAAAGAAGTTAAAACTGTGGCCCGCTTTCGCTTGGTCACAGGTCATGACTGTCTGCGACCCCATCTCCACCGCAGTGGGAATGCCTTGCTGCCGTTAGATGAATGCATGGATAGAAGTGATGCAGTGGCCAGTTCTCGCTTAGTCACAGTACATGACTAACTGCGAGTCTATCTCCACCGCAGTAATGAGTCTTGCTCGCGTGGGACTAATCCCAGAATATCAAAAACAAGTAAAACTGTAGCCCGCTTCTGATTAACCACAAGGCATGACAGCTTGCAACTCGATCTCCGCCGCAGTGGGATAGCCTTGCTGGCGTGGGACAGTTCCCACGGTATCCGGAAAGAAGTGAAGCAGTGGCCCGTTTCCGCGTAGTCGTACTACCTTACTGCCTGTGACTCGATCTCCACCGCAGTGGGAGAGTCTTGCTCGAGTGGGACTAAGCCCAGTATATCCGGAAAGAAGTAAGGCTTTGGCCAGCTTCCACCTAGATATAGGACATGACTCTCTCCGACTCCATCTCCACAGCAGTGGAAGAATATTGCTACCGTGAAACAAATGCCAGGACATCTGGAAAGAAGTGAAGCTGTAGCCCGTTTCCGCGTAGTCGTAGCTTGCGAGCCTATCACCACCGTAGTGGGAGAGCCTTGCTGGCGTGGGCCAATTCCCACGACATCCGGTAAGAAGTGAAGTAGTGGCTTGTTTCCGCGTAGTCGTACTACCTTACTGCCTGTGACTCGATCTCCGCCGCAGTGGGAGAGCCTTGCTCGAGTGGAACTAAGCCCAGTATATCCGGAAATAAGTAAGGCTTTGGCCAGCTTCTACCTAGCCACAGGACATGACTCTCTGCGACTCCATCTCCACAGCAGTGGAAGAATATCGCTACCGTGAGACAAATGCCAGGACATCTAGAAAGAAGTGAAGCTGTAGCCTGTTTCCGCGTAGTCGTAGCTTGCGAGCCTATCACCCCCGCAGTGGGAGAGCCTTGCTGGCGTGGGCCAATTCCCACGATATCCGGTAAGAAGTGAAGTAGTGGCCCGTTTCAGCATAATCGCAGGACATGATTACCTGCGACTCTATCTCCACCGGCTTGACCTCGCTGCTACTGAAACTTGCTCATTATAAAGTCTTGCAGGAATAGACAGAAAACATCTACGAGACTTCCCAGGGTCTAACATATCCGACTGATGACTTCATAAATCGCTTCTGGCAGACTCGACGTCGAATGGTTGAAGAATCACGTACGGGCGTTGGATAAAGTAAAGTAAGTAAGTATATTCTCTTTATACTGCGTTTGTAATTCTTTATTCTTTAAAATTTCGTCATTAGCAATATAAATATGAGCTAAGCTCGTGAGGAAAATATTTATAACAATTGATAATATCAAAACCAATATCAAAGATTTCGTTTATTGCGTATTGCTTATATTCGAGTTTGCAATAATTTATTTTCATAAAGACATAGGCGTTTCTATTAACAAGGTCGTCATCACAATGGGCACAAATACACAAACCGTTATAACTAAAATAATTATATATTAGAGTGTGGGTAGTTATACTCACTGGTGATTATGGCATTATTGTTGAAACAAGTAGAAAAATATAAACTATTGATTTCGAAGTAGTGTTCGTTATGATTTATTTAATTGTTCTTTTTCATGTTATTCAAAGATGTCGTCGACCTTATGGATGTGATAACGAGTTTTGAAAACTTTTTCCTGTCTTTAAACCTGCTATTATCATTTCGATATAACTCTATAATTATAATAAATCGTCGACGACATTTGTTTGTTTTTAACTCTTGTTAAAGTTAAACATAAATACAATCTGTATTATTAAATTCAAATTGCAGGCCTGTTAAAGTACGGACAGAGTAATGTATAAACCTAGGGTGTTACTTAGAAAGCTAGAGACTAATTTATGGGATATCCCGGGAAGTTATTAAACACCAGTTGGCAGTCGTGTGTTGCTGTTTACGTCAGAGAGGCTCAGTTAGAGACATTCTCTATATTTCACTCATATAAATGCAAATCTCTAGACATCTTGCATTGGAACGTTCAATATGAGATTGGAGAACTTTATTTCTATCCTGAGGAAACTTACAAGGATAATGAACATTCCTAGACCTTCTCCCTAATGCTAGTTCTTCCTTGTATACATGACCTGGCTAAATATCTTGGATGAGCACATAAACTAAATATATGAATTTGTCCAGCATTTAATTGGAAATACTAGCCAATGAAAGTTAAAAGTGTTTTGTAAGAGTTTTTGAAGGAGTCGTATTGCGACCGACATTCTAAGAATAAAGAACGTGTACTCCATTGTAAATTATTTTCAATTTATAATTAAAACATTTTGCGAAATTTAATAAACGAGAAAAAAATGGAAGACATACTGTCGAAAAAGACAGCGGTATTATATTAGTTTATAGTCAAACACCTATTATGGAAGTACTTTGTCTGATACAGTTTTTTAGGCTGTCAAGAATTTTTAATTAAGATAAAACTTGTTCAAACCCACAGAATAAATTAATTTAAAACGCGTTTCTACAGCTTTTATGTAATCACCCTCATCAGTGAGAACACACAAATTCCTAACACTAAACTTTGAATGAAATACTTTCTTTTACTTATTTTTAAAGATAGTTCTTAAAATGCTTGCGGTAATCCATAGGCTATGTGATCAATGTATCAGCACATGGAAGAAAACGTAGGCATTCAGCAAAAATACAACGCAGAAACTAAGAAACCCAGAAAACTGTGAAACGAATGAGTTAGTATAAAAAAGTTGAAGCAAGGGATAAGAAACGGACATATAAAACAAAACTTTAGTCATATATCTTAGAAAATTCGTAGGCTGTCATTCATATAAATAGGGGGACAGACATTCAGACTCGCACTTTCTTAGGATTTGAGGTATTTGATAAGGAAATAACAGAAACGAAAACAGAGAAAAGATGGAAGGATAAAATAAGAAGAAGAGTTTATAAGCAAATTAAATTAGGCAGACAAAGCAACGCGAATGCTTATGTCAGAGAGTCAATAGAAGAGTTGATGTTAATAACAGCATAAACTGAATAATACAGTAACGTAAGGTTGGACTAATTCCTAATACTTCACGTTATATGGTGAAATCATTTTAATTCAAGAGATGTACAAATTAATCAGACGATAAATGATTTATTCACATAATTTAGATGTTTGCTTTAACCAGGAATCTATACTGGGTCAAAATCAGTTTACAAATCATAACTTGATGACTATACCAATATAATATGATAACACTAAACTACTAAGTAATCTAATTTTGCAGTTTTCATTAGAGAAAGGAAGTGAATGTGAAAATAAAATAATATTTCGTAGAAGGTGTTATCCTTTATACTTTAAAAAAATGGCCAGTATTTCTGGATATTGCCTCTACATATTATTTTTAATAAATGTTTAAAAAAATTATATTTAAAAACATTTTAAAATAAAAATTAACAAAGTTGGTAATATAAAAATTCTTTTTTAAAATGTAAAAGTAAGCCAAAGTAAGCGAAGTAACCGCAACTTCTCCTTTTTAGCCACTACAAAGCCCCTCTGCCCAAGAGTGTTGTCAGTTGTAGTAGTACTTAATTTTAAATGTAAACCTTATTCATTACATAGGTTAAGCATGCACATATATATATAAATTCAGAAAGTATGTAGAATACGATCGTATAGGCTTATAAAGTTTACTGAAACCTTTGTATAGAATACGGATGAACTATTTGAAAGAAAATTGAAATTTTGGATTACACTAATGAGGTGAATAATTCGTTAATAATTGTCAATACATATGTGCATATTTTATAAGGTAAATAGTTTAGTTATGTACATGAAAATATAGAAATTACGATATCTTTAACCAAATTATAAATAAAAATATATTCATAAAAGAAACTTTATTTTACAAAGGATAACGAAATACTATCGTGATATGAGAAGAGAAAATTTTTTCTATTATTAATAATATATTTTATTTGTAGATATATAAATTCAACTATATAAATAATTATGTTTAAATTTTATTGATGCAAATATAAAAAGGAAAATAACAAATCTATGTATTATAGATTCATATATATATATATATATATATATATATATATAAGTACATATGAAAAACGAACTTTTTAGAATTATCAAAAAGGAGAGAGTGTGAATAACTAAAGTTTTTTCCGGCAGTACGTCTAGTATTTTATATTATAAATGACGTCTATTATAAATTGAAAATATTAAAAGTCAAAACAAATATTTTTTGTAGTTAACACCGCATAAAACCGATATTTAGCCACTCGTTTCCTTATTCTAAAGACCTTAACACCAGCAAACCTATGGACGGAAACCTGGTCACTACACAATTGCATGGAAATACGAAACCATTTCAGCAACACGTATTGCTGACAGATATTTCCAAACGTATTGCTCGAGTCTGTCATCTAATAGTACTTATATGTAAACGAATGTTTTTCTTTGAGTAAACAGGATGTTATTTATTTCGCGTTTTGTTAGGTCAGAGTTTTACTTTAAGTCACGCAGTAATGATCACGACTTAGAAAATGCCTTATAACATAACAACAGCAGGTGATAGGGAAATACCACCCACAGACCACAGTTTGGAAAATAAACAGGAAAACTAATGTCAACACTGTAATTTCGGTAACATCAAAATCATTCATCACAGAGATTGTTAAAAAAACGAGCTTTTCAGACTCCAGCCAGATGCAACACGCAACATTCACAAACTCTCTGAAACAGACATCAGTACTTTTCGATATATTATGTAGAAAATTTAAACAGCATAAATAAATAATTTAAACACTAAAATGAAATCTCGCAATCTGTAATTAACATTTGAAAATTTTTGTTGCATTTACCAATAGGTATAGTAATGTATTTCTTAGTTGTTCTCAAGATTACGATGTGGGGCTCTAACGAGTCGCTCGACAGGTATGGTGCAGACCACGTAACTATGCTTGGTCTTGAGGGATCGCACGAGTTTTCTCTTGTACTAACACTTCTGAAAACATGTTATATATTCAGAATGTTCTATTTGCCAGTAGCTTCTTCATTCGATATGTTGCCTATACATATGTCAAGATTGTTTGTTATTTCACACAGAACCTAATTTATCTAAACGACCGTCTCATGCAAATCAGGGTTTTTACAGTCCTAATCATGTTTGTAGGAAAGTATTTATACTGACCCTCTATAGCCCGTCTCGCTTACTGTGATCTATCAAGGTCAAGTGCACGGTTACGTGGCCCGCACTGTATACGGATAACCTGGTGGAAAACAACATGTTCTCATATTTAGAAAGCGATATACGGAACTAAGAATCAGTTTTAAACCTTTAAGGACTAAAATAGAGAAAAGTTAGCTCTCAAGACGTAGTTTTAACAAAAAGCGATTAAATTAAAACATAAAGGAATAAAACTATTGGACCAATGCTCAAACCAAAATATTCGAAAATAATATTACAAACTTCATCCATGTTTGACGAATCTGGATTGTAGGAAAAGGGTGGGTGATTTATGCGCGTAAAAATTATTTCTGAACCGGTTTTGTCAGAATAATGCAATCAATTACCTGTATACATTAAATAAAACATTAAATAGTTTTATTTGCTATAATACTACTACTTTTGTCCTCTTGGTAATATTTTTGCTTAAGAGTTTAAACGTTATAGTTCGGTAATGAGCAAGAATACCTTAAATACTTTTAGGAGGGATTTCACTGAGAAATAATTCAACCATAAAACACAAAAGTCTCTTCTCAAGTATAATATACGAAGATATGGAATTCTTAACATAAACTCAGTTTCCTAACAAACTGCTCCTATACGAGGCAAGCCTGCACTAATTTTATTAACGATACAAATTGTTCCTAAACAATTTATGATTCTGAGTAACTTGCTTCAGTTAACTTTACACTATGTTACGCATCACCTTACAACATAGTTTATACGAATTTACAATGAGCGCAAAGTAAAACAATCTGGATCCATAATACAGAAAGTTTTCCAAGTTAGCTAACTCTTGGCTAACCTATTCGTTACATGTATGGTAGCGTAGTATTGGGTTTTAAAATTTTGGAATAATTTTATTAAGCGTTTAACCAAGCAGTAAATACAATACAATATTGTTACAGGATAAAAACTAGGGGGGGTGGGACTTTTTAAAGTTTTACATCTAGATGTCACTATAAATACGGGAATTGTTTTCAATACGTTACGATTTGAGTATTCTATTGGTCAGTGGTAAAAAATGAGAGACATATTACGGACATAAAAGTTTGCAACGGTATAGAACCATTGGAGTGAATAGGAGAGTGATATTAGTGAGAGAAGTTGCTCTATTAGTAAGTGCATAGCTGGTCAAGTAAAGTGAAACAGAAACCATTGTAATAAACAAGAATAATAAAAAATAAAAGTATTAATTTATTTTAAATTCAAAGTAATTTCTTTAAAGTAAAAGAAATTTAGA
Source organism: Prosapia bicincta (assembly GCA_036971475.1). NCBI lineage: Eukaryota > Metazoa > Arthropoda > Insecta > Hemiptera > Cercopidae > Prosapia > Prosapia bicincta. The sequence continues at coordinate 203,971,849 of JBAIZL010000001.1, read as the reverse complement.
ACTCTCACATATACCTTTATATATATATATATATATATATATATATATATATATATATATATATATACACATACACAGTAGAACTCCAATCATCCGAACTCTGATTAACCGAATTTTAAGATATTCAGAAAAAAAAGTAATCTCAGGCTCTTACTTTGATTTCCGAAATAATGGTAGAGTCTACATGTTCTATTAGCCGTCTCTACACAAAGTAATCTAGGCTCAGCACAAACATTATTTGGATGCTGAGAGACCGTCTCATTGCAGTTTTGGTTTCCCGTCCCGGCCCGACTGTCACTATTTCTTTTGCTTAGTCAGGTAGGGTGTCTGTAATTCGCATTGGTCCCTTTTTTGTGAGTGTTTTACGTCGTTGAACATGACATATAAAAGATATAAAAAGAGTTGTCTTATCGTTGTCGGCTAAACTTCTGTAATTATAGATCAATCAAATACTTAGGTTACGGGTAAACAGTTTAAGCAAGATGTACATTGTTGGACAATCAATAGTTTCAGAGGCAAAAATGAGCAAACGTGTCTTTTAAACTTCGCGCCAGTGCTTCAAAATGAAGATGAAAGTTCTTCAATGAAATTAATTAAGGCAGCAAAGAACCTAAGAATAGAAGACTCAGATTTTAAGTAGTTTTTGCAACACGTTCTATGCGAAATCCAATTTCAGGTTCGGTTCTTTGTGAATAAACCAAGATCCTAGCTCAGACGCTAAGTAATAAAATAAAACTATAGTAAGTTTTTCTCATTTGCGACATACATACAGTAATTAATTTTATCAAACCTTTTTTCAGAAAAACACATCCCAATTTGTGTTTATCTGATCGGGGTCCGGTCCAAATTGATTTGTATAATTGGAGTTTAATCCAATTGTTGATAATGAAGTTTTTCTTTAATTCCTATAAAGCGCTAATTTGTTAAATAAACTTGACATGTCTTTTGTAGAGGAGTGAAATATTAGTCTTGTAAAGAATTGAAGTTATAGCTATACCAAAAAAGCAATTATTAATTTTGAAAAACGGTCAGTATAAATTAAATATATAGCTTTATTGTAAAAAAAACAAAATTAATGATACATGATATAGTAAACTAACGGCAAGTAGTATTTTCCTCAACAATAATGGTAAGTATACAATCTGTTGAAATTATCTTTTTACAATATAAATAAGTATTTTTTAATTAAATCTTGCAGAAAAAGAATTTACATATATTTCCATATTTTCGTCTTCCTTTTTATAAACTCGTGTTGAATCGAAGTCCTACGTTAAGTGCGATGCCCAGTAATAATGCATTATCCTTGTAAGGCACCTAGGCGTGATTAATATTTACTATAATACGTCGATTAATTTAGATCGAAAGACTTAATCCCATTCAAGTTTAATTTCTACGATTTGACCTTATATATATATATATATATATATATATATATATATATATATATATATATATATATATATATATATATATATAACTGCCATGATGTCATCAGTTATGGTCTTTTGGATTGAGTAGGTTATGTACTAGCTATTTACATAGCTGTTATGTACTAGGTATAGACAGGATGTTATGAAGCATTGCGGCCGAAAAGGGCAATACTAGCAGCACAGTAGCAGTAGTTCACATACTTTCCGCCCGGAATGTTCCTTCGCAATAGTTTAAATATTTACCGCTCGTAATGTTTTCTAGGTTGGTAGTAGCGTTGCTATGGTTGGATTTAAAACAGAATAGGATTATACGTAGGCGAAATCAACCAGAGAGAGTGGAGCTTACGGGCTCCTGAGCGAATATGAGGCTCACATCTTGCTGCATGGGTGAGCCTTGTTGCCAAGTCGTCGTTAAACTTCCGTTCCTCGCTCAGTCTCAATGTAGCTGTGGTATAGTAAGTTACTAGTGGTGTAGCTTGCTTCGTTATGCAGTTTCAGCTTCGCTTCCCTTCAACAGTCTTTTTCAAAATACAGAATGTCTTAAAACTCCTTTTATTACCTCACACTCTCCTCATATATATATATTTATATAGGTATATCTTTTGCAAATTTTCAATCGTTAATGAAATACGTTTTTATTCTTCTAATCAAGTTCAAATACATTTTTAAACCTATAGTTGATGACAATTGATTTTAATAATTTCATTTCAAATATTTTTATGACAATGAGAAATAACAGTGTACTTAGTAAGTTGTATTACTTCTTATCGCACATAGGCTATATGCTCATTGATGTGGATAACATTGTATCATGGAAAAGCAAATACTATTATTCTTTATTGACTTAGTAGTTATTTTTTTTCATGTAATACTCCTATCACAAAATTATAGAACGTTGTAAGTTACTACAAACAAACGGTACCAGGTAGCTGACACAAACTCTCTCACATTAATACAAAAGATAAAATGTTCTATTTTTAATAATAATAGAGAACCTTCAAATTATGTAGTTAAATACATTTTAATTTATATGTAAAAATGTAATTATTTACATAAGTTAAAATTATTTGTATGAATTAATACTTAAAAATATAGGCATACAGGAACAAAAGCCTCAATCTACGTACGAGTATAGGCCTGCACTACTCGGCGAAAATGTGACGCGCAGCGTTTAAAAACTTTTCACTTTACCACTTTACTAGCAGCAAACCAAAGGTCTTACCAACATGAAATAAAAAGAATAATAAAATCTAACTTTTATTATACAAACCTATAATAAGTTTACAATAATACGCGTAAACTCGTACGCATATCTCAAACTTTTACGCTTACAAAAGGTTTTTAACCAACAAATACAAAAAATTGTCGCTTACTAACTTTTTTATGTTTGTTAAAGTACAATTCTTATTAAATCTAATTTTTTATCGTTCTTTCAAACAAAATATTAGCTTTATGGTTTAATATTCTGAGTGAGGGAATCATGCTGCTTATACCTGCCAAGTTTCAAAATTTAATTCCCACTCTAAGTGCTTTAAACCTTGATTTAAGTGAAGGTTTTTATTAACTTTTGTACGATGCACGGCGCGGAATTGGAGAAATTACGATCTGGCAACACCGCATCCCTAACCTACCACAAACCCATTCCTAATCTACTTTAAATCAAAGTTTTTTTTATTGTAAAACCTTCTTGGGTGGCAATGTTTACTCGTTCAGGTAGTATTTCTGCTAGTATTCCACATTTCGACCGTAATGTTTACTCAGTCTAGTATTAGTTCACATATTTTCCGCCCCTAATGTTTACTATGTCCAATAGTAGTATAGTATGGCCCCTTTAGGCCATAATGTTTTCTCGGTCTAGTAATAGTTCACTTATTTTCTGCATGCACTGTTTATCCGGTCCAGTAATAATGCTTCTAGTATTTCCCACTTCGGTCATAATGTTTACTAGGTCTAGTTGTAGCTCTTATATTTTCCGCGCGCAATGTTCCCTCGGTCTATATATTTTGTCAACGATTTCTGACTAAAATATAATAAACATTTCTCACAATTTCCATTATGCTAGACGTTTCCAACAAAAAATTTGGGAAGGAACTAGCCCAAGGTTTTATATTTATAGAAATATATTGGTCGGACATACGCCAAAATTAGTGGACATGTGAGAAAACAATTTGGATGTCCACAGCGCAGCGGTCCGTTTTATGCCTTTACTAATGAAAACGTATGAATTAACCCAGATTCCTTTATATGTCTCTTTTGTAAAGTCAGTCCTAAAAACATACCACTGTTAAGATAAAATGTTTAAAAGTAAAAGAATACTTTTTTTTAAAATTATCTACTCAGAAAGAATATTTTCAATGAAAATGTATTCTATTTATAAATAAATATATATTTATCTGCAGCGGAATGTATTATATCAATGTAAAATTCACAAAATCAGTTTAAAATATTTTAAACTCTTATAAAAATATTGAACTAATTTGATTTCACAAAAATTTATATATTTTCAGAGTATTGAAATTGTATAAAGTGTTTGAAATGAATTATCTTATGAATTTCATATAGTAGGCCCTAAACGTACAAGGTGTTTGTATTATAGAAATAATTTTGTAAATTATTTTTTCAAAGTTTCTTTTGCAGGTAATTTCTCATTATATAGAATGTGTCTATTCTCATTAAATTCACTCACATGAGTTTTTGCCTTTTAAATTATTACGACTATAATCATGAACAGAAAATTTAAAAAAATGTTGATGATACCCACAAAAAATATTAGTAATAGATAAAATACAACTTCAATTAGGCCTACCTAATTACATATATGCACAATATGTATTTATATATAAACACTATTCCTAACACTGCAGTGGTCGTGCGGATTACTATTGTAATCCAGGGGTAAATATTTGTGTGCTATTTTGGTTCGGTAGGACTCATGCATGAGCTTGAGTGCCATCTACCTTTCACACGCACATCCCTGTTGTTACCAGTCAAGTAGCAGAGTTGTAAGTTAGCTTTTTTAATTTACCTGGATTTCAATTGTAATGATTATAATTATTTTAGTGTAGAATTATTTAGATAAATCGAAGCTGTGAAAATTATTTACCAAGCTTATTACCAATATTTGAGCTTACCTGTGAGAAACCTTTTTAGGAAAAACCTGTCTGTGAGAGACGTATCTGTGAAAACCTATCTGTGAGGGACTTGACTGTGAGAAACCTATCTGTGAGAGCCTATTTCTGAGAACATATCTGTGAGAAAAAATAATTCAATAATGCAATAACAGTTCGAAATCGATTAAGTTCACATAACTTTTAGTAAATAACATATAATAAATTAAAGTATTGTGAAACATTATTCATTCATAATGACGACATTGTAGTTGCAACGTGTATGAGGAAACCTATTATAGATTGAGATTAGGCGCTCGTTATTCTTTATTCCTCACAAAATTTGCAATATTGAGCTTAATGTTTTTAACAATATTTCATTTCGTGCCACAATATTAAATCATATTATTGTTTTCAGAATGTGACGTTTTATTACTTGCAAGTCTCTAAAATTCTAAATAAAAGTATTATTAAAGTGAGACTTGTTGCGCAAAGAAACGTATCAATACTTTAAATCTAATATTACTTCCCACCGACAAAGTGACCTCTAAATGACGACAGTAAAATTTGCTAAATTATTTGCTTTCCAAACAATGTTCTGAATAAGGTCTTACACGAACGGGAATTATAGTTACGTCACACGACGGAGACGATTTAGGCTAAAGTAAAAATTACCTCAATTAACGTTCATCAAGGCCATTACACGATCGTGATGTCTCAGAGTTCCTGTAACAATCGAATGAGCGGAAGGAAAATCCTTAATTGGGTTCATTTCGTATTGCCGAAGTCTAAAGAAACGTAAAAGAGTATTTCTTTAGTAGATCGTGTCTCACATCTGTAAATATGTTATCAAATGCAAGTGCATCTGAATTAATTGATAATAATGTGTCTTTCTTTAAACACACGAATTAATTACTTAAAAGTATAAATACGTATTTTATATGAAATTGCGTATTTTATTATGAGTAGTTTACGATATCTTAAAAATTGATCTTTTACTGGTATTATTATAAAACTAACAATATAGACACATTCATAAAACTACTAAACATTATACGGAAAATAATAAAAAAATAAGTAATGTAAAATACACAATTAACAAGGAAAAAAATTAAAGTCAATTCCTACTGAAATTAACAAAGAAGAATTTTATTTGACTCACTTTTAATTTTATAATTACAATTAATATAAATATTTATATTATTGCAAAATAATATTTATATTATTATTCGCAAAATTGGAAGCGAAATATCCATGCAAACCCTCCATTTCCGTCTCTATACAGTTTATGGTGTTGGATAATTATTCGCTATTATGGTGATTGTTACAATTTATTCGCTCTCTCTTTTATCGTTTCTAATATATGAAGGGGATCGTAGTCTTTAATTACCAATTATATCAATCTCTTGTAACGCATCATTTTGGAAGGGAACCATTCTTTTATAATTTCATATAGAACGTTAAGTAATAGATTTGTAGCTATGGGAAAGTTGGCTCAGTGCCAAAGTGCTGAGTTATAAACATGTAATCATTCAGTTAGAATATGACCAAATTTTCAACTTTTAAAAATTTAATAAAGAAAAAATTTCAAAAACTGTATCGAAGTCAATTGTCATCCTTTACATGTTACAGTTTTATAGGTTAATATTTTTCTGGTAAAATTATTTATTTTGGTGCGGTCACAAGCCCCCGGCTACGCTCCCGAGACTTGCTATGCCAGAAATCTTCCCAAGCATGTACTTAACACTTTCCCAAAATTTCATGGTGATCGGGTCAGTGGTTTAGTAACGCATACATGCATACATACGTACAAACATTCATATATATATATATATATATATATATATATATATATATATATATATATCACTTTCACTATATGTACTTAAACAAGAGTCTTACTTGGAATTTATGCGAGTTAATTTTTAAAGATTGATAGTATCTACATTATCAATTATCACTGACCGGGGGTTGTAGACTGCGAGTTGTGTGGAATTTCTCACAAGTTGTGGTCCGCAGTCTACTACAACGACCGGTCAGTGATGCTTGATAATGGAGATACTACCAATCTTTGAAAGTTAACTCGCATAAATACCAAGTAAGATTCTTGTTTAAGTACATATAGTGAAAGGGATGAGTGAATACAAGAAAACAGTGTTGCAAAGCTATATATATATATATATATATATATATATATATATATATATATGTGTGTGTGTGTGTGTGTGTGTGTGTGTTTGTGTGTGTGTGTGTATGTAGATGATAGCGTCGTTTTTTAGATTATTAATTATTGTGCTATAAATAAATGGTATAAGGGGTTCACAATCTCCCTGTGCCCCCTGCTTATTTCACTGAGACTTAATATGCCAAAAACGTTCCCTGGAATTTACTCAAAAATATTTCTAATGGTGATCGGATCAGTGATTTAGTAACGCATAAGGCTCATACATACATACATGCATACATTCGTACAAAATTTCTTTTGTATATATATATATATATATATATATATATATATATATATATATATAGAGAGAGAGAGAGAGAGAGATTATCTACGCTAATATGGATACATATATTAACATTAGACTTGAGGAAGGCTGTACAATGAACCTCCTAGGCCTCTGAGGCGAAGCCCTGTGGATGAATCTGCACCAAACGTCATACAAACCATTCTAGAAATATGTTTTAAACAATCCCTTCAAATTTCATTAACTTCTGTTCAGCTCTTTCACAGGTCTGTCCATAAGATTTAGTCCTGGTGTTGGATGTGCACCAAACTTTACACAAACAATCCTAAAAATATGTGAAATAATCCCTCCTAATTTCATTAACCTCTGTTTAGTGGTTTAGTAATGCACGAGACACATACATACATAAATTCACACACACACACACACACACACACACACACACACACACACATATATATATATATATATATATATGTTTAGTGCTTTTATATGGTAATATTTGTACAGTATATATTTCGTATACTAATTAAAGTACAATAAATTTTGTACTAAATAGTTCTGATCAAAATTTACATACCTATTTAAATGAAAAAGTTTATATTTGGTAAACACGTTTCAATCATACAAATTAAAAATTAGAAATACAATGTACGTCTTTCAAAATGTATGATGCGTTCAAATTTAAATAGCCTTTATTTATGGAATTTTTTGGAAAGATCACAAAGGTTTATTGAACTTGTAGGCTTAAATCTTCGCCAAGTATTCCGATATGTATTTTTAATCGGTAGACCTTACATTAATGGGAGTGGAAAAACGAATTATTTAGGAATATCTAGTTTGAAACCAATGACTTACAATATACCTATTAAAACCATTTCTTAAAAATTATTAAATACTTGCTTCTTCTTTTGATTACATTTACAAATATATTCAAGTTTTAATACGTATTAGGCCTAAAGCTTAATAAGAGCTCTTTGGAAGCGACTATTATTGAAATATCTAAAGAGGAAATCAGGGTAAACAGTAAACAAAACAAAAAGTGTAATCACTGGAATGCTTCTAAAATCCTTGAGATTAAAAAGTACAAGTGTTTAAATTTTAAATATGAACATAGTTAAGAATAAACAAATGTAATCGATGCAAATTTTGACAAATAATTTCAATCACTTATTACAAATTCGCGGTTGGTAGGCCTTTGCATACATACTAAAATGATATTTCCATTTTCCTGTGTATCAAATATAAAATACATTTCTTCAGTCATAAATCGTGTTTATAGCCCCCCCCCCTTAAATACGTGATATTTAATATTAGTTGGTTTTATGACAGTATTATAACAGGCGTTCTGATATATAAACAGTTTTATTACACACAGAAATGTGTAGAGTAAATAATTTACGTTTAAGATCATAACATTGGATCTGTCTGTCCGTCTGTATGTAATTCTCTCTCTTTTTTTTCTCTCTCTCTCCCCCTTCCTGTGATTGTGTGTGTGTGTGTGTGTGTGTGTGTGTGTGTGTGTGTGTGTGTGTGTGTGTGTGTGTGTATGTGTGTGTGTGTGTGTGTGTGTGTGTGTGTGTGTGTGTGTATGTGTGTATGTGTGTATGTGTATGTGTGTGTGAGAGAGAGAGAGTGTGTGTGAGAGAGAGAGTGTGTGTGTAAGAGAGAGAGAGTGTGTGTGAGAGAGAGAGAGAGTGTGTGAGAGAGAGAGTGTGTGTATGTGTGTGTGTGTGTGTTTGTGCGCGCGCGATTTTTATATCTAAGATAATAGGGTCTACTAAAGTTGCATAATTCAATAGAAGTTAGATGTGTGATATAGGATATACTATTTCTCCGTTAAACTGCACCTAATTGCTATATTTGCAACCCGCTAACTATATTTCAATAAAACAAGTAACTGCACTTCGGGAAGAGTTTAAAATTATTGCTTAAAACTGAGAATGAATTTCTTTACAAAAATAACTTCTTCACTAACATTTCAGATTTTTCACGTTTTAATAAGTGTACATATTTCTTATAGGATTTCCCACCAAAAAAAAAAACTATTTCACAATAATAAGCTTAGTATACAGAGAAAACTTTAGTAAGAATTTGAGAAACCTTTCGTAAGGAATTGGTTTCTTAACCCAGGTGGTTAAGGCTTGAAATATAAATTGTGTATAAAGAGTTAAAATTTAAAAAATGAATCTATCAAAGTGTTTATTATGTCACAGAATTATTAGTAAGGAACATTCAGTCAGTCAAGCAAGAAGAGAGTGTTTGTTTTAAATAACAATCAGTCAATCAGGCAAGAGAAGGCGGGGTTTTGCTGTTCATAACATTCAGTCATTCAGGTAATAAAAAGAGGTTCTTATTGTAAATAACAATCAGCTAGCCAGGCAAGAGAAGGAGGTGTTTTGTTGTGAATAACATACAGTCATTCTGGCAAAAATATGTTTTTTTTTCGTTAACAACATTTATTCAGCTAGGTAACAGAGCTAGGTAACAGAGTCTGGTGTTTGGATGTATAGAACAATCAGAAAGTCAAGCAAGAAATGGAAAGTTTTGTTGTAAATAACATTAAGTCAGTCAGGCCAAAGAAGGAGGGGTTTTGTTGTAAATAACATTAAGTCAGTCAGGCAAAGAAGAAGGCGTTTTGTTGTAAATAACATTAAGTCAGTCAGGCTAACGAAGGAGAGGTTTTGTTGTAAATAGCATTAAGTCAGTCAGGCCAAAGAAGAAGGCGTTTTGTTGTAAATAACATTAAGTCAGTCAGGCCAAAGAAGGAGGGGTTTTGTTGTAAATAACATTAAGTCAGTCAGGCCAAAGAAGAAGGCGTTTTGTTGTAAATAACATTAAGTCAGTCAGGCTAAAGAAGGAGAGGTTTTGTTGTAAATAGCATTAAGTCAGTCAGGCCAAAGAAGGAGGGGTTTTGTTGTAAATAATATCAAGTAAGTCAGGCCAAAGAAGGAGGGGTTTTGTTGTAAATAACATTAAGTCAGTCAGGCTAAAGAAGGAGAGGTTTTGTTGTAAATAGCATTAAGTCAGTCAGGCCAAGAAGGAGGGGTTTTGTTGTAAATAATATTAAGTAAGTCAGGCCAAAGAAGGAGGGGTTTTGTTGTAAATAACATTAAGTCAGCCAGGAGAAAGAAGGAGGGGTTTTGTTGTAAATAACATTAAGTCAGTCAGGCCAAAGAACTTTGATTGAGTCAGGCAAGAGAAGGAAAGTATTTGATTATGGAACAATATTTCAAGTAGCCAAGAGAATAAAAGGTTTTGGTGTACAGGGCATTCGGCCAGGAAGTCGAAAGTGGGGTTTTGGGTGTAAAAAACAGTCAGTTAGTCAGGAAAAAGAAAGAGGGGATTATGTGGAAAGAACATTCAGCCAGTCCGGCAAGGTTAGGAGGAGTTTTGGTGTAAATCACATTCAGTCAGTCAGGCAATAGAAAGATAGACTTTGGTGTAAAGGCAATCCGTCAGTTAGTGAAGGGATGGAGGAAATTATAGCCCCCGAGGTTATGCACCTTCTGTCAAGCGACATTTATTGTGGCAGGAATATAAAGAACAGGGATTTAGGTATTACGGATGGGAAGGGGATTCCAAGAGGAAGAACCTTTATTATTGTTGTACATGTAAGGTTACTTCCCAGGGATAACGACCATCTAACAAGAGGGACTTCTTGAGTTTTTTCTTAAAGGGAATTAATAAAGTATTTAATGTTTACGTTATAAGTTTGTAATTTATATAATATCTAGAAATTCGTATATTGTATGTTGTCTATTCCGTTTAACAAGTTAGCTACTTAATCTAATTGTTTTTATTCACTACTTCTAAATTAGCTTATACCTGAAAGGTTACCACCCTCCATTTTAGTTTGAAGTTCGTACTTATTAACGTCCATAAAAAGCTTTTAAAATGATTTAACTGGATATGACTTTTTGTATTTCGAATATAGAAATATAAACCGGTTCTTTTTAACCTATATTACGGAGTTTATGTCCCCTTTATTTACATTGACAACTCGTTACCTAATGAGTACGCAATGATGAAACTGTATCTACAGGTAATAATCTTAAGGAAGTGAGTGTCAGAAAGGAGACTAGGAGTTGAACCTGGTGGCGGAAAATAGAACTTAAATGTCGAATTATTAAAATTCGTCGCTTTAATAAAACTAGAAAAATTTAAAACAAAAAACTGGGCAAGACTAGTCTAATAACCATTCTTCGACTCTCAACAAAATTTCTTGGAAAACACGACTTTAAGAGAAACGCAGGTGGAATATAGGAGATACAAATCCATACACTCTCTAATTAGATGAAAATATTTTGTTTACAGCAAATAAAGACATTCAAGAGTGTATGGAGTAACGACTCTTGAGATGTAGGGACTCTGAACATGACTGGTAAATCTTCATTTCTTAAAAACGTGCTATATTTGTTCTCATGACAGTTGACCTTAGTTATAAACAAAAGAAGCGGATCATTGTTTATGCAATGTTTATAAAACGTTCAGTTCATATCTTGAAGTAATAAGATACAAATAAACTGTGCCATATAATATAGCGGTGAAACATACAATTACATTAGTTTGGTTGAAGTATTTTGCGTTAACATAAATAAAGCTATTTTATAGAAACGAATAATCAAAATATCCCGAAATCGAGATCCCAATTCGAGATCTAAAATTACAGTTTGTGTGTCATTAAAATTAATTACTGAAATGCGATTCTAGTTAATTACAGTAATCGGCAAATTAGTTTTTATGTCTGGTATGGATTACGTAATTATTGGAGCATGTACAGAGATGAATTGATGGCCAGAATTTATACCTTGCACTGAAACCGATTTTACATTGTCAAACAAAGTGCAGTAGATAAAATGTTTTAAGGGTATTAAATGTTCACGACATTATTAAATGTAATATGACATTGCAAATAAAATATCGCTGTTTTGTCTAAAAAATGTGACATTTTATTTAAGTGTTATTAGAAAAACGAAACTCAAATATCATATATCAAATAAATAAAACATTTAAAATGAGCATATACTCATATTATTCTAATATGTTTGTATTCAAATATAGATTAGGTAAGCTACTATTTACTTAATATAAGCACTGAAACAATATTAAATTATCTACTTACTTTGTTTGAAAAAAAATGAAAATGAATATACGGAGTGAAAGTACAGAGATTGGATGAAAAACAATAACTGGATAAATTAAAGCACAAAAACGTGCGGATAATTATACTATAACTAATTTAATTTTAAAAATATCAATATAAACCCAAAATGGATTTTAAATCTAACCTGAAATCCCAGTACAGAGCTTAAATTGTTCAAAAGAAACATATGAGAAATTGAATTATTATTTCCGAATGAATAAGAAGCCAAATATAAGTAGACAACAATTCGTAAATATATTAAATAATTGAGGTTAGAAAGTTTGTTACAAACACTAAGAAAGGGATAAGAAACAAATTAAAATTAAATCCCAATCATTAAATGGAATAGAAGATGTAAAGGTTTTAATAATAATGTAATAATAAACAATAATTTTTAAATATCTTAATTTAGGGAGAACTTTAACTAAATGAAAAATGTAGTTTTATTATAGCTTTTTTAGGCAATAAATAATTAATTATAACCTAAATTACTAAATCTGCAATACAACAAGGTATTAAATTTTTGTAATATTTTTAGGATAAAAATTGTCATATTTGAGCCCTTAGGGTCTTTATTACGGGGTGTGCAAATATTCATGGCCACCATGACTTCTTAAATTATTTCTGAAAATTACTTTTCGAAACAAAATGATCCCAACAAAATAAAAACGCTTAACAAATGGAGCAGATCATATTTTTATATTTGGAGCAGATATATGTATCTCAAATATATATTGAAATTGAGGCAGATTTATTTTATTCACATTTTATTTTTATATTAAAAAAATAATTAAATAAAACATATAACGAGCTACTACAAGTATATTATATCGAATAAAAATATTAATAAATGTTAGGAAGCGCAAATATATTAAAAATGTCGTTTATAACAATAATTATTCTAGAATAGGTTTATTATTTAAAATATTTATAAAGAAATATTACTGTGTTTTTCTGTTCTCAAGACATGCTCTGATGTATATGATATTAATCTGTACACTGTATTAGGTTCTATTCTTTTCCCAGAAACAATTCCTTTGGCAATAAAGTTGTTCAAGTTAATATTCGCTGTTGTATATAGTTTCAATCTCCGCAATGGAACATGTTCTATTCTTTCTCAGATAACCATCCCTTTGGAAATAAAGTTCCTTAGGGTGGTATTGGCTGTTATATATGATTTTAATATCTGCAATTGAAAAGACTCTATTTTTTTCAAATGTAATCATCCCTTTAGCAATAAAGTTTTTTAGGGTTGCATGGACTGTTGTGTATGATTTTAGAGCCTGCAAAGGAACAGGCTCTATTTCTTACACAGGTAATGGTCCTTTCGGCTATAAAGTTCGGCAGAGGTGTATGATTTTAATGTCTTCACTAGAACAGGTTCTATTCGTTCCCCAGATGATTATCTATTTGGTCGTAAAGTTCGGTAGGGGGGGGGGTATGATTTTAATGTCTTCACTGGAACAGGTTCTATTCGTTTCCCAAATTATTATTCTTTTGGTCGTAAAGTTCGGTAGGGGGGAATGATTTTAATGTCTTCACTGAAACAGGTTCTATTCGTTTCCCAGATTATTATCCCTTTGGTCATTAAGTTCGGTAGGGGTGCATGATTTTAATGGCTTCACTTTAACAGGATCTATTCATTTTCCAGATTGTTATCCCTTTCGTCATGAAGTTCAGTAGGGGTGTATGAATTTATTACCTTCGTTGGAACAGGTTCTATTCGTTTCCCAGTTTTTATCCCTTTGGTGACGAAGTTCGGTAGGAGTGTATGATTTTAATGCCGTCACTGGAACAGGTCCTATTCGTTTCCCAGATTATTATCCCTTTGGTCGTAAAATTCGGTAGGGGTGTATGATTTTATTGTACTCACTGGAACAGGTTCTATTCGTTTCCCAAATTATTATCCCTTTAGTCGTAAACTTGGTTAGGGGTGTATGATTTTAACGTCTTCACTGGAACAGGTTCTATTCGTTCCCCAGATGATTATCTATTTGGTCGTAAAGTTCGGTAGCGGGGTATGATTTTAATGTCTTCACTAGAACAGGTTCTATTCGTTTCCCAAATTATTATTCTTTTGGTCGTAAAGTTCGGTAGGGTGGGAATGATTTAAATGTCTTCACTGAAACAGGTTCCATTCGTTTCCCCGATTATTATCCCTTTGGTCATTAAGTTCGGTAGGGGTGCATGATTTTAATGGCTTCACTTTAACAGGATCTATTCATTTTCCAGATTGTTATCCATTTCGTCATGAAGTTCAGTAGGGGTGTATGAATTTATTACCTTCGTTGGAACAGGTTCTATTCGTTTCCCAGTTTTTATCCCTTTGGTGACGAAGTTCGGTAGGTATGATTTTAATGCCGTCACTGGAACAGGTCCCATTCGTTTCCCAGATTGTTATCCCTTTGGTCGTAAAATTCGGTAGGGGTGTATGATTTTATAGTACTCACTGGAACAGGTTCTATTCGTTTCCCAAATTATTATCCCTTTAGTCGTAAACTTGGTTAGGGGTGTATGATTTTATTGTCTTCACTGGAACAGGTTCTATTCGTTTCCCAGATTATTATCCCTTTGGCCATTAAATTCAGTAGGGGTGCATGATTTTAATGGCTTCACTTTAACATGATCTATTCATTTTCCAGATTGTTATCCCTTTCGTCATGAAGTTCGGAAGGGGTGTATGAATTTATTGCCTTCAGTGGAACAGATTCTATTCGTTTCCGAGATAGTTATCTCTTTGGTACAAATCTTTGATTACTCTATAAACAGAACGAAGCTTTAGTCCCTTAGATGAAGTAAATCTACTAACCTTTCGGGAACATAAGTTAATATGAAGGGGGTTGAAAGTTAAAGTT
>JBAIZL010000001.1:203934340-203951840 GCA_036971475.1 Prosapia bicincta | reverse complement strand
TGCAATATATTATTTTTATCCTTAATTATTTAAGGCGGAATTTGTTTAGAAAACAGTACCTTTAGTTTTTTATACAAATTATAATAATTTAATACTTATAATTAAAATTTAATAAATAAATTTATAAAAAATTATAGTTTATTAATATTCAAAACCAAGAAGGCAAACACGTAGTCACATTGTTGATAATATATTAACGCTTTTATGTATTAAAGGTTATTTAAAACTGAAATTTATTCCATATTTTGAAATTAAAAGGACAAATGATTTTAATAATATTCCTTTTCGGTGAAAATTTAAATATTTTAATTTATTAATTTTTTAAAATTTATTTCAAAACGATTATTTTTAAAAACATCATTCTATTGGTAAACCGTTGTCCTATTAGTTCTCCTCTGCTTATAATTAGGCCCAGAATAAGGCTGAAAGGTTTTAATTAGTAATTGTTATCTATGAATAAAACATTTTCAATACATCTTCCTACTTTCTCTAATTCGGACTATTACATTCGTAAGACTTACCAATTCACATTCACTCCAATCTAATGTTTCACTGACATAAATGCAATACTAAATTCAAAACTAGTTGATTGGAGTATACTTGTGTCAGATCAAGATCCTCTCAATGGATTACTGGTAAAATCTTTCTTTGAGCCTATCTTTGTGTATCTATTGTGGCGGCCCAATTTTTACTTCTGAAATGGGTAATCTCTATTTTTACGTACCTGTAACCAGGCCCAACCAGAGAAATTTCGGGCCCCTGGGCAAACATGAGTTCTGGCCTCTTCATTGCTGCCAAACATAGGTCCATACAACCCTGTATTTCCCATTACATTATTCATAAATTATTGTTTCCTTGTTTAAACCAACTAGAACTACTAAATCTAATCTGTGTATAATTAGTTTTGTTCAAATAAACTGAAGTTTGCTTATAGCAACAGACATTGTATTTTGTGTGAATATAACATTTAATTCGATGGGTATTACTTTGCAATTTAAAGCTTGAACAGTTGCACATTGTACTTTTTATACTTTATTGATATAATGTGTTTATTCTCTTTCTTGGATCTTGCCCCATGAGTATTATTTCTGCAGTAAAAAAACACCAACACGGCCGGGTGCGCGGGCCCTTCCAAAGTCAGGTCCCTGGGTATTTGCCCCCTACTCTGGGCGGGCTGCCTGTAATAAAATAGTCATTAATTAAAAACCGGCACGGAATACACTACTGGTTTTGAGAAGAGCGGTAAACTGTATGCTCTGTTTGTAGGATTCATCTTGTCTTAGTGACCCGTCTATGCGCTTCGGAAAGGCCTTCTGGGTCATGTACACTAGAACCAAACGGTCCTAACACTAAAAGTCCATATTTGGCCAGCTGCTAGTCACTAGAGTGGGAGTTACAAGTTTAATTGTAACTTATTAGGGTTTTATTTTAGCAAACATTTGTTCCTGCTTGACCAAGGGTAGTAAACGTAACTGTTATGGTCGCGTTGTCAGGTTGCAGGTAAACTGAGCCTGAGGAATGAGTAGATAGAGTCACACCTGAGGGCGGTTCCTTGAACACTCTTTGGGCCCAAGTAACCCAGATCTAGCCTTCCTCGTATTCCATGAGTAATGTTACATAAAGGCGATGTTATTATAATTTTACGTGAAGGATTTTACATAATCCACGACATCCCCTTAATTTTGTGTTTTTATACAAAGACTCAGATCCGAACCCTCTTCTTCTTTTAATTATTTTCTTTTCACAAGCATGCAGGCAAACCGTTTAACTAGTAAAAGTCTTCCATACTAATTCACTAATATATAATTTATATAAAAAAAAGTACATTTGCTTCAATACAAATAAATATTATTAGTCACACATAAGTGTGATATCTGACTTTAAATGTCGTTAATTAAAATAATTAACCAGTAGTTTTAACAAATAATTTTGCAATGTAATTGTTAGGAATATTATAAACTAAACAGTCTACTCTAAAACTGATTACAATTTTAAAAATATCAAGCTTTTTCTAACCAGAACGATATTTCTACTAACGATTCAAATTAATGCTCCTTAGTTTCCTGTTTGTACGAATGGAAGTCGAAGCAAAGGTTTCTCATCCCTTTTCCTAAATATCAGTTTTATCTCTCTTATTTACCTCTCGCCTTATTTTTTGTAATGTACTGAATTTTTCGTCTTTTGTATGAGCTTGCAAAGTAACAATGCCTGGAAGCAATTAATGTTAGGGATGAGGCGTTGTAACTTAATTGGCAAATACTTCCCCGATGGGGTGTTTGTAGAGATTTTCCCAATGTTTGTTTTTGCTTGCAGAGGGAGAGTCTGCACAGTTGTATCTTTCCGAGTTGTATTTTTTCGAGTCATACATCCCTACTCTATAAAAGTTTACCTTTCTCATCATCTTTCCCTAGTTATTCTATTCATAAGACATTTCTTTCATATACTACTGTAACGCCACCGAAGCGGCCTTAGGGTTTTAATTTTCTTGACTGATTGACAAGAGAAAAGACAGGTGTTTAATAAATCTAGACACAGTTTGTTTAGAGTTCACAGATATAATTTAATGTTTAACTTACAGTTCTTGAAGCCCATTTCGCACAAACAAAACCACTAAGTACTTTAATAATGAATTACAATTGACTCTAACATCAACTACATACTAACAAGACGACCGTGCTACTAACATAGCAAGAGCACAAAAAAGAGCACAAGAAACGTGTGACTAGCTCACAAGAGCACAAGAAAAATCGAAAGAAGACTAGACATAAGATCGTCCGGGTAGAGGGTTTTATAGTGCCCCCTTCCTCGGATGCTAGCCACTCCCAGGGATGCTTCCAGTTAGTCCACATGGTCTAAAAGAATCTCTCTCATTGGTCTAGATAGCATTCAAGGTAATATTACGATTTCATAAATTGAGGAGTTCCCAGTCACCACTTGTGCACGTGACAGAGGTTTTGGAAATTTCCAAAAGTAACTAAAAAAGATTAAGATGACCCTGGTGGTTAAGTTCAGGGATTTCTCGTGGATGTTGAGAAACCACAGAAACTGCTTATCATTTTCTATTTTGGACTAACTGTCTGCTTTCCTGGTACAGCATTACAACTACCCCCCCTTTTAAAAAAAAGGAAGGTTCTAAAAACCTTTACTTTTTTTACATTAAACTAACATCTATTGTTAGTTTCAACAAATAAACATCATTTAAAGAAAATTTTAATCTAACATTCAGATAGATACATAAATATTATATGAGAACATTTCAATTTCAAAATAGTATAACAAGTATAGGTCAGAACTAATGGTTATATAATAAGCTATCATATTATCTGAAATAGCAAAAACATAAAATGCTTACATATTAATACATTTCCTGAAATATCACTCATCAAAATAAAATAAAACATATAACATCATTGACAAACTTGAATAAATGAAACACTATATATACATAAACACATAATACTAAATTAATGTTCATAACAAGGAAACTGTCTTTTTCCTCAAAAACTCAAACAAATACATAAATAGACATATGCCAAACAGAATATGTCAAGTTCATAAGTCCAAAAATATTCACATTGTAAAAGTACACATCAGATGTGGGTTGTAGCGAGATGGTTTCCTGGAGCAAATCCTACTAAATTGGTTTCATCTTCTTGAGAAACTGTGGTAAGGTGGATGGTATTAGCTACTGGCGTTGCTACTGGGGTAGTCTCATGAACTGTGGAGCTTGCAACTTTTACACAGTTAAAACGGTTAGTTCTGGACAGAAGATAATAAAAAATACAACTTATAGCCACAAATCAGAGGAGAACACAAATTATGAAAAGTGCAATGAAATACGTCACAAGGGATTCATTGTTGTCCTCTGGCTTTCTACGTTGGGTAAGCTTATCTCGGAGTTGCTCAATCGTTATCGTGTTGACTCGTTCCATGCAGTCATTGAGTATCTGGTCTAGATTGTTTACATCCTGATCATCATAAAATGATTGATTTTTAAATAAAGCTCTTTCATAAGGAGTTAAAATGTCTTTAATTGCGGGAACAATAATATGAATGAATTGTACTTTGGCTGGAGATCGACTTTTGGAATTTGGTAAGATACGAAAATATTTGAAGTATAAATAACAATTTTTTGTTTCATAGATAATTCCTGTAGGAGATAAAGTTTCAGATTTAGTCTGTGACATCTCTTTTCGATTATTGCATTGCCAAGTGATACGAATAGACGTATGGAAACTATAAATCCAAAATTCTTGATTAGGACCGGGATACAAAACTGGCGATGAAAAGTTTGTAACTATATTTCGTGTACAGAGCTGATGTACTTTCGTTTCTTCACCAACGAACATTGCATACTCGCAGGAGTACCTCCCAGATGTAGACAGAAAGGGTGTGCTACAGGGCAGATTCCGAAGATTAGGTCCTTGCAGTCCTCAAGCTGTTCCTTTCGGAGTAGAGCATATTCCTGGCGGTCGTTCGACACAGCAATGTAGTCAGCGTCTCCTTGTACGACGACAAACTGTGCTATATCATGATCATAATACGGTAATGGTCTTACTCTAAATAATTCATAATACTCATTACCAGTCTTAAGAGGAATCTCAATTACTAATTTTATGCTATTTTTATAAGAAAATGCATGTACCTTTGAGATTCTATAATAACTATATACCTTATCTACATCAGTATCTGTTAACAGAGCTTGATCACTAGGTAACTGTGTTACAATTTCTCTTAAAAGTAAACTTAATTGAGCAGGTTTGACTAATATTGAACTAAGATAACCTGTTGACGTTACATCAAATGCTTCTTGAATTTGAACAGTTTGTTTATTAACTAAATTTATTGTTATTTCTATTTCTCTAAATAAAGAAGAGATACGTGCTTCATATTGGAGTTTTCTTTTTAATTGATTAATTTCATTCCATATAGAAAAATTTGTTTTCTTAAAATCTACTAAAGTTTTCTGTAAAGTATTACCAATTAATCTAATAGTCTTAGTATTTTCATCTATTTCATTAGTTAATTTTTTCATATAAGTGAGTTGTTCTTGTTCAACATGAATTAAATTACTAGACTGAGAGTCAAGATCATCAATTTGTGAATTAATATTTTGAAAATCATCATCATCCATAGTTCCAAACAAAAATGTAAAAGCTTTCCCAATCCCATTAATTATATCTCGGGCTGGTCTGGATGTGGGTAATAGGAGCTTAAGATTGGATATCTCATCTCGAGTTGTCTTTAAATTAGATCGAAGGTAGGAGGTTTCATGGTAAGGAATTAAATCATTTAATTCGGATATGTTTCTCTGTTGCTCTAAATAATCGAAGAGTGTCTCAATGTTGTGTAATACCTCGTCATAGTCATCAGTGCTAATGGAAACTACCAATGTCCAGGTGTGGGTGGAGAGAAGTATATCTCTTTCTTTCACGAATACCAATCCTTTGTCAAGATTACAAGTTTCATTGTACGACTGATGGTGGTGGGAGCAAGCTGTAGTTGTATAAATATATTCAATGAAGAACGATAACAAATAGGCATCTGAAATAAAAAAAAAACATTTTCTTTTAATTACTTCTGCTGCTTGAAGCTCGAGGTCTTAGATTATAAGGATGAGGCGAATGTGAGGTTATATCTACAAATCGTTCAGGTATCCATTCAGGATCTCTTGGGTCCATAAAGGTTTCGTCCAAAGTCACATCGTCATCATAATCTTCTTCATTATTAATCTCCAATCTTTCATTTTTAATATTATCATCTTGTAATATGGGGCCTCCCACTACTAAATTGTTTCCTTGAAGTATGCCCGATTCATCATTATTTGATTCTGTATCGGTGGAAATATGAATGGAATCCTTGTCACCGTTATCAAGCGATAAGGCTGGCAATCTGTTGACTCTGCGGTTGGCTACTTCCTGTTTACATTTACTTGGTTTAAGTCGATTCACATGTACTACAGATGTCTCTTGATTATTTAATCTAATTTTATAATTTAAATCACTAATTACTTTTTCTACAATATAGGGACCTAGCCAATTTTTCCAAATTTTCGTTTTGGTCCTCTTTTTATATTCGGGTTGTGTATAAACACATAATCACCTACCTTATACTTAATTAATTTACATTTCCTGTCATAATACCTTTTGTTATTCTTCGTACTAATTTCCGTATTTTTAACAGCAGTTTTCCTAACTTGTTTTAGTCTTTCAATTAATTTATGTAAATCAGGTCGTGTGTCTTCTTGAACTTCAGTTTTTATTGAGAGATCATCTTCATTAAGTAACCTCATTTCGTGCCCGTATAAAAGCATATGCGGATTGTTTCTAGTACTTGTTTGTAATGTACTGCGGTAAGCCATGTGTGCGAAAGGTACTATCTCATCCCAATTTCTACCATCTTTAGCTACATAATGTGATATCATATCGGCAATTGTTCTATGGAATCTTTCTAGCAGTCCATTTGATTGTGGATGATAAGGGGTAGTTTGGAGTTTCCTTATCCCTAATATAGAACAAACTGTTTTAAAGAAAGTTGAAACAAAATTTCTTCCTTGATCTGTTAATAAGCGTTTTGGTACTCCATGCCTCGTTATTATTTTTGTAACGAACTCTTTCGCTATTACTTCTGCATTTTGAATAGGTATAGGTATTGCTTCACAATATCGTGTCATGTGGTCTATAAAAGTTAGTAGATATCTGTTTCTATTTCTACTTAGTGGTAGTGGTCCTACAATATCTAGAGAAACTAATTCAAAAGGTTCTTGAATCGGCGTAAACTCAGCCCTTTGTTTCGAATTCCTAGTTTTCTTTGGTTACATGAGATACACTGATCAACATAATGTTCAACATCCCTGCCTAATTATTCCAAAAATATCTTTCCTTGAGCAAACTTGCGGTTCGTTACCTCCTTTGATGTCCTGAGAATATAGTATCGTGATGATGGCTAATAATTTTGTTTACCATTGTCTTAGGTACGACTAGTTTCAATTTACTATCTTCTAATTTGTACAGTAAACCAAAGGTATCTATTTTATAATCTTCCAAACATTTAGTGAAGTTTTTAATTTTGTTTTGACAGAATTCATCTTTTTGTTGCTCAACAATTATTTCTTGTCTGGAAAAATAAGGTGTTACAATTGCGTTGACGTGTCTGCTTAATGCATCTGCATTAGTGTGTCGTTTCCCTGGTTTGATTCATAGTCAAATTCGGACAAACGAAGTGCTTATCGTGTCAGTCTAGAAGAAGGGTCTTTTAGGCTTAACAACCATTTGAGTGCTGTATGATCTGTTATGACTGTAAACCTTCGTCCGTATAAGTAGCATCGAAAATATTTGGTTGACCAAACAAGACTAAGGAGTTCACGTTCTGTTGTTCCATAATTTCTTTCTGCTTTATTCAGTTGCCTGCTTGCGTAAGCAACAGGGTGTTCTTGTCCATTGTGAATTTGCGACAATATTCCTCCAATGGCAACAGATGACGCGTCCGTACTGAGAATGAATGGCTTCGAAAAGTCTGGGAACTTTAAAATTGGTTCATTACACAAGGAATTTGTTAAGGTGTGAAAAGCATCCTCTTGTTTTTTCTCCCATACAAATGCAATATCCTTTTTTGTGAGTTCTGTTAATGGCTTAGCTATTTCGGCGAAATTTTTGATAAAACGTCTGTAATACCCAACTAAACCTAAAAACGATCTTATATCTTTTACATTAAGTGGTTTTGGATAATTCTTCACTGCTTGAATTTTCTTAGGATCTGGCGCAATTCCTTTGTCAGTAACAATGTGTCCTAAATATTCCACTTTATTAACAGCGAATACGCACTTGGACAGCTGTGCATAGAGATTTGCGGTTTCCAGTTTTGATAAGACTTTATCTAACTTCTCGGCATGTTGTTCTATTGTTTTGCTATATATTATAATATCGTCAAGATAGACTAAAGCTTCTTCTCCTTTAACTCCCATTAAAATATTATCCATAAGTCTCTGAAATGTCGCTGGCGCATTACATAATCCAAAAGGCATGTTTTTAAATTCAAAATGTTGCCCTGGTAAACTAAATGCGGTTTTCTCGATATCTTTAGGATGCATTTTTACTTGATGAAATCCACTATATAAATCAATGGTCGTGAACTATGTACTATTATTCAAACAATCCAAGGTTTCTACAATATTTGGCAATGGATATGCATCTCCTCTAGTTATAGAACTCAACGCTCTATAATCCACACAAAAATCTATATTTAGGTGTTCCATCTGGACTCTTTTTATTTACGATAACAACAGGACTCGACCACGGTGAAGTGGAGGGTTGTATGATTCCTGCTTTTAGCATTTCTTCTATCTGTTCTTTTACTACAGATTTTAGTGCTTCTGGTAATCTATAAGGATTTTTCTTTATAGGCGGATGTTCACCAGTATCAATCTTATGTTCTACATTTACACTACATCCTAATTGACCTTTGGGTTTTTCAAACAAATGAGCGTATCTACTTAACACTGGATACAAAATTTTCCGATCATTTTTACTCAAATGAGACAACTTCTCTATCATCTCTGTTTGTAAACGTTCTCTTTTCAACTCTTTTGTTTTCACATAATTAACTTCGTGTTTCCAAACACAACTTTCATTCCTATCACAACAAACTAGTTTATAGCCTTCTGCTAGACCTATAACACAATGTTTAGGAATCTCTAACGTCTCTCGACTAAAATTTATTACTTTTACTAACACTTCCGGAATTTCTTTTCCTACTTTACTAATTACTCTGGCTACTCTTGCGCCATGTATTTTCAATTCTTCCGGCTCAACGAGAACTATTTCGGGAACAACTTTTCTCTCTTTTTCTACTTCTAGGCGTCCCTAAGAAGTACTTCCGACATAGGAGGTAAAGATTGCACCTTTGTGGTCATAACACGAAATTATGCTGGAGTGTTTGGCAAGATCACGGAATCATTATCGCTTGGTTTGGAATAGAGTTGATCAGGCTCAAAATTCCTTATTGGCGATTTCGATTTCACACTAGTCTCGCACGTAATTCCATCTTTTTCTCCTTTAACAAGATAAACACTGTTATCTAAGAACAGTTTACCTGTAGCTAAATCCAATTTAGTTCCTGTGCGTCTTAAAAGATCCATTCCCAATATACCGTCATATAACATGTCTATTGATGCTACTAAAAACTCATGGGAAAAATCACACTTCCCCTCTAAATTTACTAAAACCCTTGGTTTGCCGTATACTCTTAACTCGTTTCCAGTTACACTTTTGGCTATAACATTATTCGGATAAATTTTATTACGACTTATGCCTTTCCTTATGATCGATAGGGTTGCACCTGTGTCCACTATGAATTTACAAGGTTTTCTTCCTATAATTACATCTATTATAATGTGACCATCTACGTTATTATGGACTAAACTAGTTACTACATGTGTCTTTACTCCCAGTTCGACAGGTTGGTGCTGTTTCCCGCCGAACCTTGCGCGTTTGGGTGGTTCTTTCGGCTACGACAATCTTTAGCTATGTGTCCAAACTTATGACAGTTGTAACATTCAATCCTTTTACCATCGTAGGTCTTCTTTCCTGAATAATTAGGTTCCTTGAAACTATTCTTCTTTTGTACCTGGACTCTACAATTTCGCGATATGTGCCCAATTCGGTTACACTTAAAACATGTCACTTGCGTGAGAAAGACGTTCTTATGTGGACTCTTTTCATAACCATTTAATGGTTTTCTAGCCTCAACTGCCGCTACTGTGACAGCTAATTGAATTGCCTCGGCCATGGTTGTAGGCATGCGGTATCCCACTTGCTGACCTACATTACCGAGTAAACCATTGGTATAAGCAGCTAACATTCTACGATCCGCTTCTTCGCGAATTATTTTCTGCAGTTCTGGATTGTCCACTTGCCTAATAGTTTTAGCACAAAGACGTTTACAGCGGTCTGCGAAAGCTTCAGGCGATTCGTCTTTGAATTGGATAGCATTTTGAAGCGCAACATAATGGAATTGATCCAATTGCTTCACTCTATACCGTTCAATAAAAGCACCTTTGAGTGTTTTAAAGGTTACATCGGTATGTTGTAGCTCGGGGTTACTGTTTAGAAACAAGGCAGCTGATCCCTTTAATTTCAGTTTTTATAAAGATACTTTATCCTGTTCATTCCAATTTCCTACCTGGGCTGCTCGCTCGATGTTATCAAAAAATTCACTAACTGGTATTGGTCCATCACCTCGCCATGCGTCTATTAAATTTGCGGTAGTTAGGTCTTTAATACTAGTAGGGTTTACAACTAATTTTAACTGTTCGGCTTGAATTTTTAATTGTTCTTGTGTTTTCACAAGAGCCTGTCTAAGTTCCTGCATTTCTTGTGCCGATGCCATTTTAAAAGTTTATTTTAAATTTTAGATAATATTTATTTAATTACTTGGCTGGGCGATATGTGTGCGTTACCAAGTATATTAGCAAAACACCAAAACAAGGAAAAGTTACAAGACTGGTTATCTTGGCATATGAAGATAAGAATTACCTCGGTTATCAGGCAAACCACAAATCCAAGGATGACATAGGCTATCAGTGTTATAAACATGTAGTCTTGATAATACTTTCCTATTTCTCTTTTTTTTATTAATAATATTTGTCTTCAAATTAATTAAAATATTCTATCTCTAGCTTAACCAATTTGACTCTGATAACATTCTCTTCATCAGTATATGTGGAGTAACCATTTATGTGTCTCTCAATTATTCTCTGAATTAAGTTTCTAAGCAAGGTAGAACAACCTTCTAATAAAATATCAGGGTCAGAAACAGGAAGATAATATATAGGTCGAGAAGTCATTGAGTTTTAGGAATATCATAGGTGTGTTCTTCGGGATTAGAATTAGAACTTTCAGGGATAACTGACAACTTAGCAAACTGAACGGGCCTAACCGGAATTGTTACAGGTTTAGGACTAGGAGCTGGACTAATGTGTTTATAATAACCAGTAATGTTTCCCACCCTAGTACCAATTTTCATAAATAAATCTGGGGCTATCGGTGTTCTATTTCCTATTTGGCCTGAACGGCTACCAAAATTTCTACGACTATCCATATACTCATAGGTATCACTCTTACGCTTTTTCCCTATTCTATTTCCCATAACAATAATAACACACACATTTTACACATGTCATTAGTTAACACTAAATAGTCTAAATTATATGTAACATATAAATTTATTTAATATTTGATTATTGAGATTCATCAAAAGAAACCAGCAAAGAGTTTCAAATCAAAAGCATAGACAATTTCATATTACTTAATACACCGTCTCATCACCAATCAACTTGTCAAGAAATAGAAAAATAAATCAGGGATATGTACCTGTGTTTTTGCAACAGGCAAACCCCCATGTGTTTTTGCAACAGGCTATCCCACCGCTGCCACCAAAATTTGTAACGCCACCGAAGCGGCCTTAGGGTTTTAATTTGCTTGACTCATTGACAAAAGAAAAGACAGGTGTTTAATAAATCTAGACACAGTTTGTTTAGAATTCACAGATATAATTTAATGTTTAACTTACATTTCTTGAAGCCCATTTCGCACAAACAAAACAACTAAGTACTTTAATAATGAATTACAATTTACTCTAACATCAACTACATACTAATAAGACGACTGTGCTACTAACATAGCAAGAGCACAAGAATCGTCTGACTAGCTCACAAGAGCACAAGAAAAATCGAAAGAATCGACATAAGAATCATCCTAAGATTGTCCGGGTAGAGGGTTTTATAGTGCCCTCTTCCTCGGATGCTAGCCACTCCCAGGGATGCTTCCAGTTAGTCCACATGGTCTAAAAGAATCTCTCTCATTGATCTAGATAGCATTCAAGGTAATATTACGATTTCATAAATTGAGGAGTTCCCAGTCACCACTTGTGCACGTGACAGAGGTTTTGGAAATTTTCTAAATTAACTAAAAAAAGATTAAGATGACCCTGGTGGTTAAGTTCAGGGATTCCTCGTGGATGTTGAGAAACCACAGAAACTGCTTATCATTTTCTATTTTGGACTAACTGTCTGCTTTCCTGGTACAGCATTACACTACCAAATTTCATTCCTACATTTCATACATTTTATAATACATTCATTCCATACAAGATAGCATATTCAATTTACACATTACTTCTTCAACTTCTTACTTTTCATAACACATTCATCCCATATAACATAACATATCCATTTTACCCAATTCATAACACTTTTTCCACACATTTGAAAACATTACTTTCAATAAATTCATTCCATACAACATAAAATATTTATTAAACACTTTTCATAACACATTCATCCCATATAACATAACATATCCATTTAACCCAATGCATAACACTTTTTCCACACATTTGACAACATTTTATTCAATAAATTCATTCCATACAACATAACATATTTATTAAACACATTTCGTAACACATTCTATTCATACACTTTATAACTCATTTGCTTTCATAAAATTCATAATTATTTCCTTTACAATTATATATTTATATCAAACACATTTCTTTTCTTACAGTTCAAAACCCATTCCTTTTTGTAAATTACATAACATATTAACTCCCTACATTTCATAACACATCCCTTTCACACAGTTCATAGCCAATTCCTTTTCATAAATTTTATAACACATTCCTTTTCATTCATATCAAAATACATTCCTTTTATACAGTTCATAACCCATTCATTTTCATACATTTTATAACACACTCCTTTTCATTCATATCAAAATACATTCCTTTTATACAGTTCATAACCCATTCATTTTCATACATTTTATAACACACTCCTTTTCATTCATATCAAAATTCATTCTATAGATACATCTCAGCACATTCATGTCATAGATATCATAACATATTCCTTTTTATAAATATCATACCACATTCCCTTCATACAGTTCATAACCCATTCGTTTTCATACATTACATAACACATTCCTATCATACAGTTCATAACAGATTCCGTCTCATACATTTTATAACACATTCCTTTTCATTCATATCAAAATACATTCCTTTAATACAGTTCATAACCCATTCATTTTCATACATTTTATAACACACCCCTTTTCATTCATACCAAAATGCATTCCATAGATACATCTCACAACACATTAATGTCATAGATATCATAACATATTTCTTTTTATAAATCATGTCCTTTCATACATAGTAAGACATTCATTTCACACATTTCATAACCGACTCCTATCTATACATTGCAAAATACATTCGTTTTCTTACATTTCATGATGGATATTTTTTAATTGAAACATACAATATAATACCGCAATCTAAGACGTACTAAAAGCCCACTGGTCAACAAACAGAAGCAAGATCTTATCAGCCCAAGCTGTACACTTCTTGCTATATCCAATCTATAACAGTATAATAAAAAGTAATGCGAGAAGAGTTCTCTCATTTTAGTTTTAACTTACTGCACAACTTTAAATAGTTTTCGAAGATAGAATCAAACAACGTCTCAGTTCGCAGTAAACATTGATAAAACGTTCGATAACTTGATTCTTGTAAACACATTGTCGTATTCGATTATTTAAAAGAAAGCAATTTTTCAGGAGAAAACTTATAATTGCAAATACGTTGTAATTTATTTTAAAGTAGTGTTTCAACTTCTCAGTTATGTTCTTTTCCCGGCGCATGATCCTAACTTTGGTTATTATTTATCTATCTATATTTCATTCTCTTTCTGCTTCCCCTTCTCCTAGTAAAGGTCGGTGATAGAAGTGTTAATTTTATTCTGAACCAAACTCTTTAAAAGGTTCTGCAGATGACGTTTTTTGTCTTTATTTTAGGTCCTTCAACAAAGATACCGTCATTCATAGACTCTCGTTTCCCACAAGATCGTACCTTCTTTCATCACTATCAGGTGAAAGGTTAAATTCTTCATTACAGATTTCGCTCCACTTTAATCGAATGAAGTTGAGAGAAAGGTTTATTTTCATAAACATAATTCTTACCTTTTAATTGGATCTATTATCTCTGACCAATTGTTCCTTTATAGTTAACATAGGATACATTCATATATATATTTGACACAGTTTTTCAGTCATTCCTAAAGTTACAATATTCTCTTCCGTTGACGTGTTTCGGAGCAATTCCATTTTCAAAACTTAAAACTTACCTATGGTATGAGAGTACGATCTTAGTTTTGAAAATGAAGTTACTCCAAAACGCGTCAACAAAGTAGAATGTTGTAACGTTAGAAATAGCAGAAAACTGTACTGAAATATTTAGATATATTCTTCACAGAAATAAAGATGAGTTTATTAATAACTTTAGGATACATTCTACAATAATTGTAGTCGACTTGAACCAAAATATATGTCACCAGTATATACATCTATACCCTTCTACCTTTGTTGATAATATTTTTGCTTTAGACTTTTTAATACTTTATTCAAGAGAATATTACTTCACTTACATCCTTAATGTTAATTCAACCTTCCCTGACTTTTCCCTATGTAAACAAAATCCTAAACCTATTCTAGTAGAAATTATAGTGCCTGGAAAAAAATGTTGTAAGGAAGAAATCTTTGTCGCATAGGTATTCCATACTTCTACCTTACTTTATAGTATAACCTACTTAAGTATTGGCAACAGAGCCTTTGCAATCCGACAAGCTTGCTGGAGTAGCTAAGACTTACAGAAGGGTTTAATCCTTCTAGAGGAAATGTTGTTACAGTTTTAATGTACCACGTGACACGACTTAATCATGGAGGGGAATTTAAAGTTAAATTTTCTCCGTTTATCTTTAATAAATTTATCTTGTGTTTAAAAATCTCAATCTCTTTGAGGGAGTAAAAGGTACATTGTAAATAAAATATACAATAAAAAAAATTCGATTAAAAATAAATAACAAATTATAAAATCCTTAAACGTAAAAGAAAATATATTTTGTTTTATTGCAAAGAAAATTACTGGAAATTTTGCTTTTTAATATTCTATTTGATGTACAGTGTTTATAAGCAATCTTTTTATTACGGTTTAAGAAATACATTTTGTAATATCAGAACAATCCTAAGTCATATCAGAAAATTGCGTGGAAAATAGTCTATGAACACACTAAAGACAACTTATTCCTTTTTCTGTTTATATATGCTGAAGGTATTTGTTTTTATTGTAAATACAAACATGTATAAAACTACATCATTTACATAAGTTCTTATAAACGTTTTGAGCTATATAGTAGGTTCCATTTTTTATATTTGTTAGCGTTAGAAAGTACTGTAGTTTTACATTTTATAAAGTTTAAGACAAGGCTTCATTTTTCATTATAAAATCGATTTAGGTTGTGAGAATCGTCAGAGTGTTTTACGAGACGTCTAATGTTAAATAGGGCTACGTTGAAATCTAATTTTTTATTTGTTTAATAGTAATATCGATAGATAAATTTAAACGTCTTATAGAAACGGTCGACAAAATACGGCATATAGTGAACGAAATATTAAAAGTTTACAATTATTGTGATATATCTTTAAAAAATTGTCTTAAAAAAATTAGATATAAATAATTCGTTAAATAGTGCATACAAAGCTAATAGGGTTCGAAACAGTGAAAAGGTGTAGTTACATAAAATAAAAGATAATATTATTAACTTAGAGCCTTGGATTTGCCACTTGGGAACTAATAGCAAGGTTGGAGAGGCTGAATATTTTAATGTTTTCTCTACAAGAAATTAACCAAGGGAAAAGATTTGTTATCAAGTTATTGTATTAATATCATTAAGGATGTTGCTGTGAAACTTTATTTCCGGAGCAATCAGTTCATATTATCTGTTTCACTTTGTCCCTTGTGTTGCATTTAACAAAATGTTTTACGTTGTAAATTTCAGTAAATTTTCAGGAAGTTTAATTTTTTTTTGTTTGGAAGTAGGTTGGAAGTCTTTTAGCTAAAATGGTTTTGTTTAAAAATGCATCTCTTTAACTTCTGGATTCTGTGGAACGCTTTTCTGTCAAAAATAATTCATTCAAGACACTTTTTGTATTTCTTTGTGTTTTCCTTTAAACCTTTGTGGTGATTATATAGAATCACTACTTAAATTGTAAAAAAGAATTGTTAGTATACGTAAAGTTAAGGCAGTGACCTAAGACAGTAAGGGGGAAGGTAGAGAAGACCATATATTGGGCTGATGGATTAACGTATTCAGATTTACGCAGACAAATTATACAACTCTTTATTGGAGCAATAGACAAGTAACATAGTAATCTAAATAAATGTTATCTATTTGAATTTAGAACATCCTACATTAAATGTGTTCTACGTAATGGTGATTGGAAACTTTCTTTTTGACTGTATTTTCAACATAGGTCATAAAATGAACGCACGTTACAGAAAATCTCCTAATGTAACCACTGACTGACTCTATGTTACAACTATCCACGTGGACTACGATCATGCTAGATGTATACATCGTGTATAAATCGAAATACCCATTTTATCGCCCGTTAGGAGAATTTAAAAATAGGACTAGATTTATCCTGACCTCTGGAGTAAAATATTCAACATTTTGATGCTTCCCATTCATAAACGTAACTTACATGTGTGACGTATGTATGACTTAGACTGTATAGAAAGTGGTAAAGTAAAATATCTTGTATAAGGAGGAAGACATAAGGGTTGTCAACCCTTAGTGGTAAGAGAAGATAATGCATTTAAAAATCTATTTCGTGTACCTAATAGAAAAAATAATATATTTTATGATTTTTTGGGTTTTGTCTCGAGACCTCAAACTTCTAGCGAAAAATGTAATTTAATATTGAAAACTAACCGTTACATGATAAAGAATACTTTAAACAAGATTATTATACTGGTATTTCAACTTCAAAATATTGAAGTAATTGGGGTTAGATTTGTTGGAGATACTGACCCCCTTTACTTTGAATAAATAAAGTTTTAAATTGGCTATTATCAGAGAAGTTTATACCTTTAAAATTAGCATTTTCTCTGTTTGATATACATTTAAACTTCCCAATAAACAGTACATCCTCCCTTGCATTGGTAAATGCAGCGTGCTATTTTCTAAATTAAGGAAAACTTTAAATTAACTCGATCAAAATTAGGTTATTCTATTTCAAGCACAATTAAATAGATTTTCTAGAGAAAATTAGGTCAGTTATCATTGTATACAGTTTGCTTGAATTTAAACGTAAATGGGACTAATTGTAAAGTTGTGTAACTTTATGTTGGCAGGAGGACGTTCACTTATAGTTTAGAATGTAATTTTAAATTTAATTATAAATAAGTATTTTTAAAACCATTTAAATTAGTTATTTACATATTTAGTTATACTATTATTAATAAAACCTCTAAATAAGGGTTGTGAAGACTCTTATGCTTGTAGCTACATCCTGGGGGTGCTGATATTTATAAAACAAAAGGAAGATCAGTTGTAATTGAAATACGGTGGTACAAAAAAAATCTTACAACACGAACA